>JAJPUD010010249.1:40274-61230 GCA_023553655.1 Myrmecobius fasciatus | reverse complement strand
AGTTATAGAGGATACTCAACATGTAGTACAAATGGAAGAAGGATTTCAGTATAGTCAGCAGCATATTGAAAATAAAGAATTGAACACTAAAATGAAAGAAAGATAACATCAAAGAAGCAGAAAACCAGAGAAGATGGTCAGTCATAGGAAAAGATGGTCGACTTGTCTGGGCTACTAATATGTATGTAACATCATGAAATCTAGAGAATAGCTCTCAGAACTTTGAATGGACCCAAGATGGAAGATTTATGAAAAATGAGTAGCATAGGTTGAGAAGGCAGTCATGGTTGTAATCTTAACCATTAGAAAGAGTGTGAATACAGATTCATAAAGGTATTAATTGATGAAAATATTGCTTACTGTGTGCTTAGCCCCATACTTTGTGCCTGGGATACAAATAAAGATATAAAAAGTGTCCTCGTCCTCAAAAAGGGAATTGTAGTATATCAGAAAAAGTTCAACTGAAGGACAGATGGAAAGAGAGAAGTTCTAATGGATCAGTGGTGGTCTATATCTTAAGGTTCAGGAGTCCTTCAGCTAATTCATTAAACCAAATAGAAGTATTAGAAGTCAGCAGGTCATAGAGTTCAGACAACTGGAAAAGAATATAACAAATTAGAATTCAGTAGGAGAAAGTGTGGTGGTTTTTCCTATAAGCAGAAGGAGAGTGGAAGAAAATGATGATTCACATCTCATCCAAGCCATGTGATCAGTCAAGAAACATAAACAGTTTTAGGAAGCTTTGCTAGGTGAAGAACTGAAGAGAGGAGAAAAAGAATAAGTTTGCCCTCATAGTAGTAGATCTTCTTGCTCCAGAAATGACTATATCCTGTACTTTACATGTACTTTATATTAGGATGAAATGTATTATAATTGAATTGATAATGAATTCATGTAATTACGAAATGGGACAGCCACACCTGTTTTGGGGGGCATTTGTGAGGAAAAACTACAATGGCTGCAAAAAGGAAGCCATGATTAAACTTAGCTAAAGCATAGAAGGTATACAGTTAATGATAGAAAGTACAGAGACTAATTAAATGTAGTACTGATGCAGATGATATGGAAAAGGGAGGGGATAGTGATGGAAGGCAAGCAGTGAGAGAAAGAGGATGGAAAGGAGAGTCACAGGTAGTTATTCAACCATGGATTAGAGTTAGAAACAAATTGAAAGGAAGAGTACTTGGAAGGAGAACAAATTTTATAGATATGGGATTTTTAGAGGAACAGAATAACTTTTCATCTCATAATTATGAGCACCATTTTGTGTTTTGATAGGTTTACTGTGAATGACTAGAACTTTTCTGAGATTTACATATCATAGGACCAAAAGGACCTGACATGCCCTGATTCAGCCAATATTAAGAGCATGTGTTTTTGAGCATATGATACAATTTGTAAATGTGCTTCTTTGGTTTTGGGGAGAACTTGTACACAACTTCTAGGTACTCCTTTCCAATCTTTCTTTCTGCTATTGATGTCTTATATTGACTACTTATAAACTTACTTATGATACTGACTAGAAAGCAGTATGGTGAGGAGGCCCAAATGAAATACAATTTTTAACACCGTAATCTATAGATAGTATTTTCTAAATGACAAAAAGTCTAATATCAATTTCTCTAGAAAATGTAAACAAGACCTCATTTGTGTGTTCTCGGTTTAATTTCTTTCAGAATATTAACCTTGGCATTCTTTCTAAAAGCCTTTTAAAAGGGAGCAAACTACAATAGTAAATTTATTTGTTCATAGGTTCATAAAGCCAATTTTTTAAACAAGCAGGTAATTGATGTTGTGGCCAAAACTGAGTTTGAGAACAGAAAAAATGAAATGTTATTCACTAAGATAGCAAAAAAAATTAGTGTGTGGAATTGTACATTAATCACCTATTAAATACCTAAGGCAGTTACAAAACATGAGCAGAGAACTAGGCCAACAATCAAGATCTGAATTCAAACTAGGTTTTAACAATTGCTTATCACTCTGGGCAAGTCACTAAATCTCTGTCTGTCCATTTTCACAATTGAAAATAGGAATAATAATAGTAGCTATCTCCCAGCTTTATTGACAGTGTCATATGAGATATTTGTCAGTACAAGACCTGGAAAATAGTAGTTAAGTAATAAATACTTATGGTTTTCCAGACTAAACTTTATAATCTAGGGAAAATTAATTTAAAGAAATTCACATTCTTCCATGACAGATTGATATGACTCTCTCTGTTATGCTGGCAGACTCCTGCAGTGATTCCCACAATCTTAGAACTGGTAGTGACAAAGTAATCTTTATCTGTGATAATTTTAAGAGCCAAGAAAAATAAGCCTCCATGTTTTAGGACCATAGTTTCTCCTTGGAGTTTGTCTTCAAAAACATCAACAACAGCAAGTTCATCAGCAAGACTCTTTCCAAGTACACTGCTAGCACAGACCACACCAACTAATAGCTACCTAATGGCAGGAATCTTAATGTTTGGGGCCAATTCCGTTTTAGCAGCTGCTTTTTTAAATTTATGAATAAATGTGTTTTTCCTGGAGAGGGATCAATTGATGATGAGGAAATTTGTCTATAGTGGAAGAAAGTGTCAGCTTTTGGTTCTTCCTTCCTTCTCCTTTGTAAAGTTAAACCATGAGAGTTACTGGAAGTATAAAAAAGGTGGTGAACTCAAAAGTATAAGGCCAAAGTTTGACCATGCTTTTAAAAAAAATAAAAAAAAAAAAAACCAGAGTAGGTAACTAAAATTGTAACTTAGGCTTTCCAATCTCACCAAAACAAAAATAATGGAACATGCTAGCATTCAATTCATTAGCAAATATCTGCAGGTACACAAATTTTAGAGGTATAAATATGCACAATTTCACCCTAAATTATTTTCAAAACTAATAAAATAGAAATATGTGATATATACAGATAAATGTACTTGTGCCGTAGATGATTTCACAATCCCATGACACAAATAATCATGTTGCTTACACAATCTTATGCCTGCCCTCTACCTTATGTAAACATGAAATGCCAGATATTAAATTTTCCCTTTCTTTGTGCAACTTTATACTATAATTATATCAGTCTAGTGAACCAAAATCAGTGCCATAATAAAATTTTTAGAAACTAGATGCATTGGTATCATATGATGAACACCTTGGATTGATTCTAGCTATTTTTTTCCTCATGACCAAGGAAAACAGTAATAAAAAAGGCATCACACATGGTTCTTATTTTATGAAATAAAATATCATCTATCTCCTATGGCATGAATGCTGAGTTGGGGTTCGGATATTTCACATTTCCCATGGTTATATAGGCAGCAAGGATTTGTTCTTAAGCTTCCCAATGCCCTTTCTATTGGGTGAAGAAGCCTAGCTTACTCCAAATCTCAGCATGCTTCAAAATTTCATTAAGAGTCCTAGGCTCTCCAGTAGACATAACTTCTGAATGTAGTATTTGGTTTTGTATTCAAAAATAGCTATTTATAACTCTGCCAAAGCAAAATAAATCAGATACATTGCAGTAAAGGGGCTGCTTTTGTTTGGAAGCCTTTCAAATTTCAAATGCAGTGTAGTTTAGATAACTGAAGAGAAGAAGTTAGATGCCTCTAGAAAGTCTGAGGAAAAACACACACACACACACACACACACACACACACACACACTCAAGAAATCTTTTCAAATTGGCTACTTCAGCAGTTTCCAATTCTTTCAGGATCAGCTTCAGCCAAAGGACTTTTTTGAGGGGATAGGGGAAGGTATAGAGAAGACTCACAGGAGAAATTTGTTCTGAATTTACACATAAACAGCAGGGCTTTCTTAAAGGAAATCAAAATTTTTGTCTCATCTCCCCATTTTCTGTCTTTAAGTCTCTCTCTCTCTCTCTCTCTCTCTCTCTCTCTCTCTCTCTCTCTCTCTGATTTCTGGCAGTAAACAATAAACAATCTTTACCTCTAGTATAAATATTCCATGTATCATGCTATGCTCTACTTGATAATAATAATATTTAAATTTTTAAAAATAGGAATCTCATCCATTTGGGTATACTCTCCACTGTGGCAAATCTCACCATTTTGAAAAGGTTGGTATTTTTATGATCCTTGTGATGGAAGAAGTCATAGCCTGGTAGCCAATCCTACGGTGATCAATCTTATTTAATTTAGCTTTATGGAAAAATCAGAAGAAACATCATTTGTCTCTGAGAAATTATTTTTCTTTCCTACCTTACTAAACTTTTCCAGCTTAGTAGTACTTGCCAACATTTGGGTTCTACTAGCACAGCATTCAAGATATCTGAGTTATTTCCATGCATAGATGAGACCTTAGAATTCAAATTCAGTTGAGAAGTAGCAATCACTGTGATGATAACAATGAAAATACCACCAATAATTGTGATAGCAACACATTGATTAAATGCTTTAGAGTTTATAAGTTTGTTTCTTACTCACATAACATCCCTAGAAGATGGGTAGAGAAAATGCTATTATTCTCATTTTGTAGAAGAGAAAACTCAGGCTTAGAAAAGTATAGAGATGGTCCCAGAATCACATAGGTATTAATTAGTGAAGTTGCTAATCAAACTTCAGACTTCCAAGTGCAGAGATTTTTAAGAAAAAGAAAAAAATCCAAAATTAGTAATAATCCAAGCTTGCATTTATATTGAGTTGTGCTGTTTATGCATTGTTTCACAAGGATTATTATATTTGATCCTATTAAAAATCCTGTGAAGTAGACATAATAGACATTATTAAGCTATTTTACATGGAATGAAAAAAAGGCTTATAGGCTAAATGATTTTCCATATTCACATCATGATCACGATCATCATTATCATCATCATCACTATCATCTCATTTTAGCAAAAAAAAATGTCAATATGGCCAATAGTTCATAGAGCATTTAATTCAGAGGAAGAAAAAACAGTTTATTGGCATGTCTTAAACTATTTCTGTCCAAGATCTGTCATTTATAATGAAAATTATTTTTTCTGTATCAAGAACAACTTACATTTGTATGCTATGTTGAAGTTTGTAAAATGCTTTGCTATATTATCACATTTGAGACTCATGTCCTGTGAAGTTGCCAGATGGCATATATAGCTAGTAAATGACATAACTGACGCTAGTACCCAAGACTTCTAACAGCTAATCCAATACTCCTTCAAGGACATATACTCATATATAGCAATATTTAGATGTTTATTTGTTTCTCCAGAATTTTAGGTCAAGTGTTCCTGACAGCTCATCTGCAGAATCCCACTGGTAAAACAACATGGAAGCTTACTTAATTTTATTCTGTTTCAAAATTTCTCACTATAGTGATATCCTATTACCAGCTGGGCTTCATGAATGCAATATCTTTTTCTTCACATCTTTCCACCCATGCCAGTTTTTCCTCTCTTCAGGGAAGCTTTGATATGTTTCCTAAACAAGGTTGGACAGGTATAGTGATCACTCATATTTTTCAAATATAGTCTTTTTCTCAAGGAAAACAACTTTTACAAGATAATATATAAATACAATAATATATAATATATAAATACTATATAATGTATTATATAGTATTTATACATAAATAATATTAATACAAATGTAGCAATAATGGTAGAGCTATTGGTATAGGTGGTATATGTGTGTATGTAGTCTTGTTTTGTTTTTGACATGGTGTCAAAGTTTAATGCATTTATGATGTAACATATTTATATTTTTGATTTATTTTTTTCCATTAAAATTTTTTCATATTTGTTTTTAAATTTGGGGGGTTCTAGAATTTCTCCCTTATCCCTACCTACAATTAAGAAACCACATGCAAGATGCAAAATTTTAAATAAAATATTTCCAAATATATTACAGTAACTTATTAGTAGGATAATACACTACTATGACCAAGTGGGATTTATATCAGGAATGCAGAGCTTGTTCTATATCAGGAAAACTATTACCATAATTGAGCATGTCAATAGCAAAATCAACAGAAATTATATTATAATCTCAATAGATGAAGAAAAATCTTTTGATAAAATTCAGCACCAAAAATACCAGAGAGCATAGGAATAAAGAGAGCTTTTTTAAAAATAATAAGCAGTCTTTATCTAAAACAAACAGCAAGCATTCTTTGAAATAGAATCTAAATACATTCACAATAAGATCAGGAGTAAAACAAGGATGCTCATTATCACCACTAGTCCTCAAATTTGTACTAGAAATGTTGGCTTTAGCAATAAGAAAAGGAAAAAAATAAAGAAATTAGAATAGGTAATTAGGAAATAAAACTATCACTCTTTGCAGATGATATGATAATATACATAGAAAATATGAGAAAATCATCCATAAACCTACTTGAAACAATTGAGAGCTTTAGCAAAGTTGCAGGATATAAAATAAACCAACTCAAATCCTCAGCATTTCTATATATTACAAAGTCCATCAGCAAGAGATAGAAAAAGAAATTCCATTTAAAATTACTGTGAAAAAAATAAAACATTTGGAGGTCTATCCAAGATGACAAATCCAAGAACTATATGAGCACAATTACAAAATGTTTTTCACACAAATAAATTCAGATTCAAACAACTGAAAAAATAATAATTGCTCATGGGTAGGCTAGATAATATAATAAAATGAATATTCTGCTTTAAATTGTCTCTTTGTCCATTTCCTATCAATCAAACTGCCAGAAAATTATTTTACAGAACTAGAAAAAATAATAGCAAAATTTATCTGGAAGAACAAAATGTCAAGAATATCAAAGGAATTAATAAAAAAATACAAAAGATAGTAGCTTAACAGTAGCAAACTTAAAATTATATTATAAAGCAGCAATCATCAAAACAATTTGATAATGGCTAAAAAATAGAGTGGTGGATCAGTAGAATAGATTAGATACATATGACACAATAATCAAGGCTTATAGTAATCTAGTATTTAATAAACCTCCAAAGTCCAGATTCTGGAATAAGGACTCATTTGACAAAAAATGTTGGAAAAACTGAAAATATGTCAAAAAATTGACATAGATCTACATCTCACACCCCTTACGAAAATAAATTCAAAATGGGTACATAATTTCTGCATAAATGAGGATATCATAAACAAATTAAGAGAACAAGGGATAATTTAGCTTTCAGATATTTAGAGAAGGGAGGAATTTATGACCAAAGACGAACTAGAGAACATTATGAAAGGCAAAATGGACAACTTTGATTACACTAAATTAAAATTTTTCTTCACAAACAAAATCAACAGAAACAAGATTAAAAGGGAAGTACAAAACTGGGAGAAAATCTTTACAGTCGGTGTTTTTGATAAAATTCTCATTTCTAAAATATATAAAGAACTATGTCAAATGTATAAGAATACAAGTTATTATCCTAAGAACAATTTTGAGATGACAAATTTAAGCCATCTATAGTCATAAGAAAAAATGCTCTAAATCACCAATGATTAAAGAAATGCAAAGTAAAACAACTCTGAGGTATCACTTCACACCCCTCACATTGGTTAAGATGACAGGAAAAGAAAATAATAAATATTGGAAGGGATGTGGGAAAACTGGGATATTGATGCATTATTATTGGAGTTGTGAAAAGATCCAACATTCTGAAGAATAATCTGGAACTATACCCAAAGGATATCAAGCTGTGTGTACCCTCTGACCCAGAAGTGCCATTACTGAGTCTAGATCCTAAGGAAATCATGAAGAAGAGAAAAGGACCCATATGTGCAAAAATGTTTGTAGCAGTTCTTTTTTGGTAGCAAAGAACTGGAAAATGAATAGGTGCCCGTCAATTAGAGAATGGCTGAAAAAGTTGTAGTATATGAAGATAACGAGATATTATTGTTCTATAAAAAGTGATGAAAAAAGTTGATTTTAGAAAGTCCTGGAAAGATTTCCATGATGCTGAAGTGAATGCTTCATGAAATGATGCTGAGTGAAACAAGCAGAACCAGGAATGCATTGTACACAATGCAAGAATGTGCAATGATTAACTATGAACAACTTAGTTTTTCTAGGTGGTTCAGTGATCCAAAGTAATCCCAATAGACTTTGGATAGAAAATATCATCTGCACCCAGAAAAAGAACTGTGGAGAATGAATGTAAATCAACACATGCTATATTCATTTCTTTTTTGTATATTTTTTTCTCCCATGGTTTTTCCTTTTTGTTATGATTTTTCTCTCCCAACATGATTCAAAAAACAATGTGTATTAAAAATAAATATTTTTTAAAAAGCAACCACATGTGAAAATGCAAAATATTTCTATGTCAAGTTGTAAAAGAAAACTTAGATCTCTCAACCCTAATGACAATAAAAACCCTCAAGAGAAATTATGTTAAAGAACAAGAGAATGAGAGAATACTTCAATCCATATTTAAACACAATCATTTTCTTCTCTGAATATGGATAGGATTTTTCATTGTAGGTCCTTCAGAGTAGTCATGGATGATTGTGGTGCTGGGAGTAGCAAAGTCATTTACAGCTGGTCATCCTAGAACATTGTTATTATTTTGTATACAGTACATTTCACTCTTCTTGAGTTCATAGAGGACTGTTCCAGGGTTTTATTTCCCTGATAGCATCATGCTCATCATTTCCCATAAAACAATAATATTCCATCACAAACAAATACCACAGTTTATTGAGACAATTAAAGTGGACTAGGTTTCAAAAGTAGTTACCAAAGAACTAAGGACAAGAAGACAAATTTATAGGAAAAAGAGAGAAAAACCAGTTGCTTCATGTCAGTGATATGTTAATTGCAAGGCTTAAAAATGGAGTTGAAGAGTGGCCTGGTTTTGACTGTGTGCATATAAAATGCCCATAATTTTCTGGGGAGGGGTACTTCTGGAGATATGTTTTTAAGACTGAAATGTCACTAGGTCATGTGGCAGACATCCAATTTTATTTGCCCCTGCATCAACTTGAGGCACCTTATTATTTTGTTCGGTAGTCTGAGAAACCAACAGACTGTTATATGACAGCCAGCAATATTTGTAGCCATAACATTCTGGTTATATAGAGTAAACTGGAGCAAGAAAACCTATAGGAAGAAATGTATCATTTCCAACTACATCACTTCCAAGGGAGGGGACATTAGGATTATTGCTATACCTTCCCTAGAAGCTCTGGGAAGAAATATATCATTTTCAACTACATCATTCTCAAGGCCAAGTAACCTTAGGGTTATTGCTATATCTCCATTAGAAGCTGTACTATATCAAGTTAGGCTAGAACTGGGGCTGTGCTAGTGCAATCTGCATGAGGACTGCATGCTGGACTTCCACCCTGGTACCACAGACCTTTACTGCTAAGCTTCTAAGTTTCCTTCAGCTGGAAAATGTTCTATTCCATCTTTTTTGGTGATGTGATACTCTAAAATTTGTTTAGTTTTTATGTAAAGGAATTTGTAGCAATTTTTGGGAGAGATTGGGCGAGTTCCTGCCTTTACTGCTTCATCTTGGAGCTGCCTCTTATCAATGTATTTTTAGCATCTCCTTTTGGGAATTGTCTTAGAAGTTAGTGTCACCTGTCTGTTTATCTGGACTTTATTATTGTTTCCAGAAATTTATCTTCTTGAAAAATCACCTAAACACTGAATTTCAAAATGCTCTAAATCACAATTGATCAGAGAAATGCAAATTGAGACACCTCTGAGGTACCACTATACTCCTCTTGGATTGACTCAGATGACAGGGAAAGATAATTACAAATGTTGAAGGCTATGTGGGAAAACTGGGAAAATTCATTGTTGGTGGAGTTGTGAACTGATGCAACTATTCTGGAAAGCAATTTGAAGCTATATTCAAAGGGCTTTCAAACTATGCATATCCCTTGATTCAGCAGTGTCTCTACTGGTTCTTTATCCTAAAGATATCATTAAAAAGGGAAAGGAACCTACATGTGCAAAACTGTTTGTAGCAGCTCTTTTTGTAGTGGCAAGGAACTGAAAACTGACTGGAGGCTCATCAGTTGGAGAATGGCTGAATAAGTTATAGTATATGAATGTAATGGGATATTATTTTTCTATAAGAAACGATCAGGAGGATGATTTCAGAAAGCCCTGGAGAGACTTACATGAACTGATGCTAACTGAAATAAGTGGAATTAGGAGATCATTGTACAAGTAACAACGAGATTATGTGATGATCATCTCTGATGAACATGGCTTTTTTCAACAATGAGTTGTTTCAGACCAATTCCAATGGACTGTGATGGAAAGAACCATCTGTATCCAGAAAGACAGCCTTGATCACATTTGGAATTTTCTTGACAAATATCCTGAAATGGTTCATCATTCCTTTCTTTAGCTCATTTTATAGATGAGGAAACTGAGACAAACTAGGTTAAATGACTTGCCCAAAATCACACAGCTAATAAGTTCTGGAGACCAGATTTGAACTCAACAAGACAGATCTTATTGACTTCAGGCCCATTTGATAACTTGGATTAAATTGATTTCTTTGATATCAGCTATGTATGTTTATTTTGAAACTAGTATTTGGCATGAAGGGAATCCCATCTTTGATATAAATTTGGGGTCCTACCTTTTTAATTAATGAATAGTGATCAGAAGTTAGCTTGAATCTGAAAATTATCCCTTATCCTAGCAATATTCAAGGAATCAGATAGATATAATTCTAGGTAGATACACCCTGTCTTTTAAGACAGCAGAGTATCTAAGTTTCTGGCCCTAATCTCTTCCTTCCTTATCTAGAAGCATGCTATTAAAAAGAATGATAGATGGAGGAAAGGCTACACATGACTATTTTGTCTCTCATCAATCCAGACAAGGAATCCCCATTCTACATTCATGGTCCAGCTTTTACTATAATCTACTTAAACAGGGTGACCAAGAACATGTATCTCTTAATTCCCACTTAGCTCTCCCTTTAAATCCCTGCCTACTTTCAGCTTTTTTCTATGTTGTCTCATTCAGCTGAAATTCTTTGAAGAAAAGAACAATCTTGCTTTTGTTTGCATCCCTAATGTTTAACAAAATGTTTAATGTGCTGAATATATATTTACTGACTGTATGATAGTAACTCAATATGTTGTGTGATTCAGTAAGTGATGACAAACTGTCATCCCTAAATTCACTCCATATCTATCTCAATTTCTGCTAATGATCATATAGGATAAAGAAATAGAGAATAATTTTGCTGTGGAACATGACTCTTCAAATGGTTTCTGGGAAGAGCTAGATATTCTATTCACAGATCAGCATGGTATTATTGACCAGACTTGTTATTTTTATTTGTTTGTTTCTTTGTTTATCTTGAGAAACAGAGACTAGGAAATTAAAAGGATTGAGTACAAGGCAAGTAAATTTTATTTAAATTATTTTTGTTGGAGACAGTGGATTTTTGTGTAGCTTTTCTGTTTTGATGAGTATATAAATAACTGTATAGAGCACAAGACTGTGAAAAAAACAATTCTCTTTTTACTCATAGAATTGAATCAGATTATCACTAATGTAATAAACATTATAATCCTATAGATAATGGGTGGGTATATCTGTATATTTTACTGTCTGTACAATAATAAAGTTAAGAGAAACTCGATTAATATTTCTACAATTGTATGTTTTGTGTTTGTGTTTGTGTCTGTGTGTGTACCTGTTTTGATATTATCAAGCCATAACTCATTAAAACAGATAGAGTATTTGTATCTGAAAGCACTGTCTGAAAATTGGTGGGAGGACCTTGGGGGTACGAGCTTAGAACAAGCAGAATCAGGACTTATTTTTAGAGTTTTAAGTGGAACCATAGGTATTTTTTTTAATTGAAACAAGTCTATGAATTGTCAAGGTCAGACCTATACCTAGCAGCTCATTGACCAAGGAAGCCTGTGTCAATTCATTAAGATGAAGATTTCCATTATCTCTAATTTGATATGTCTGTATTTTTTGAATTTATATTTTTATAATCTATTTATTTATTTAATGTTAGTAAGTCTTTTAAATTGACAATCTTATCTAATCTCTAGGTAAGAAAAAGAAAAAAAATTAGATTATCAGGAATTTCAAAGAAAAGACTAGAAGCAGTGTTAAAGAGATTACTTTCATTTCAACTAACATTAAATACTAATATATAATAAAGTCAGGAAGAAAGCTAAGAAATAAAGAAACAAATATTGGTGGCAATAAATCCGGCTATCCCTTCAAATCATGAAAAGGAAGGGTCTATGATGGTGAAGTATAACTAATACAAGTCATGTTTCAATTCAACAATCATATAATAAAAATAAATACTAATATTTTATACTTACAGCCTGTTATATGCCAGGAACTGTGCTATGTGCTTTAAAATTATTATTTCTGGGAAGCTAGATGGTGCAGTGGATAGAGCACCAGCCCTGGGGTCAGGAAGACCTGATTTTAAAACTGACTTCAAGCACTTAACACTTCCCAGCTCTGTAATCTTGTGCAAGTAACAACTCCAATTGCCTCACAAAAGAAAAAAAAAAAGATTAAAAAAATAAAATAATTATATCATTTAATCTATAAAACAATCCTGAGAAATAGGTACTGTTAGCATTTCCATTTTACAATTGAATAAACAGAAACAAGTAAAGGCTAAAATGATTTGCCCTGAGCCAAACAGATAACATTGTTTGAAGCCAGAATTACAATCTGATTCTCTTCACAATAAGCCTAGCTTTCCTTCTACTGCATCATTTACATGTCAAACACTGAATATCTACTAAATATAGAACTCTGAATCAGAAATAATGTTTAGATCAAATATTTCCTACCTTCATGGCACTTACAATCACAGTTTTGCCTAGAAACATTTTAATTATGTTGTATGGATTGGCATCTCTTATTGCTTATGAGTATCCTGTCTATAAAGGCATCAGTGAGGCTAAGTATAAGGTTGTCACAACAGAAACCTGTCCATCTGTACAATATTTGAAGAGACAAATGATTCTACGTAACTCTATTGTGCTCATCCAACAAGGATGGAAACCTTCCTATGTGTCCTCATATAATGGTTTTGTCTTGTATTTTCCCTATAATTTTTGTTCTTAAATAATTTGAAATGGTTTGCAGTGTTAAATGCATTTAGAAAGATATGGATTCATAATTAACTATAAATAAGATTAATTAACATTTATTCTGTTGCAAAAATGATAAAGTATAGAATGTAAATTTCAAGGACTGGTATAACTGACGACTTTTTAAATCAAACTTTATTTTTATTTTGAAAGAAAATATCTTTGACAAGAACTACCAAGATCTGCCATTTGACTCTTTTCCATGGCAAAACAGAAATTGTATTTTTAACCACTCTAAAAGGGAGTATGACCTAAATTTAACAGATGATTAACAGAATAATGCCTGATTTCATTTTATACTATGATTATTTTCTGAATTGTAGGCAACATAAATGATAAAGAAGGGATTATAATGATAGTAATTTGTTCTCTTTATATAACTAATCTTTGAGTGATTTAACCTTCTCTAAATCAATGATAAGGATAAAAGCCAGCATTTATATAATGCATTACAGTTTATAAAGTCTACATATGTTGACTTCTAGAAAATTAAATCTTTTCTTGCATACGTACTCGCTGTTTGCTTATGGACAAGTAACTTAAAACTCTTGATCTCTTTGGCAACTCTTGAATAACGTATTTTACAAATGGTAATCTAAACTGCATCATTGAAGGGAATTTCCATGTAGAAAAACTTTACACTAATGAAATTGTAGGTTCCATCAAAAATATTGGGTGACATTTATGACCATACAATCTCTTCCCAAGCTTTGTAGGAACACAATTTCATCTCTAAACTTTGAACAATCTTCTGCCAATATGAAATTCCATGCAATGATCTAAGTTTGGCTAACATTTGCAAAATTTCCAACACATCCTTTTTTGTGCATTCTCACAGTAGCTATTTCTAAAGTTATAAAAATGTATCCTAGGAATTCTTGAGTTCTGTTCTGTCTGTTATTCATATGACAACTATAAACTAAAATAGCCAGCTCTAAATCCCCGAAGTATATATATATCAAGTTACTGAATGCCTATTTGCTTTAAAATCATAGTCCTGAGATGTTGATTAATATCCTCACTCTTATACAAATATACATAGAATTTTATTTTTTCATATTTAATCATAAAAATGATATGCAGAAGATGTTATGCATCACGTGCCTGTCAAAATATCACAATATGCATGAAGAAATATTAAGTTCAAGTTGATCCACAAAAATATCTCCAGAAATGGAAATAATAAAGCAATCTAAAGAAATCATTGAATAAGTCAGTCAATAAGTGTTTATTAAGCACTTAATAAAAGCCACTTAAACAAGCCAAGGTGGATTTTGTGATTCCTCTTTGGAGAAATCATCTCATCAATCAGCATGAGCTTCAAAAGTATAGTTCAATACTCTCTTGGCAGTCAAACAATAAACATATTTAGTGCCTACTATATGCAAGGCTTATGTATAATTTTGGTATGTGTGTGTTCCTATAAATTGTCCACAGAGGATCTGTTCAATGTACATGTATTCTCAAACCCTGCCATCTTCCAAAAAAAAGAAAGAAAAAGAAAGAAAGAAAGAAAAGGAAAAAAAAAAACTGGTAGAGGAAGATTATTTTTGTTCTCTTTTTCATATAAAAATATAGCCATGTAGCACTCAGCTTTCTTTCTATTGTCTCTCATCTTCAATGTAAGAACATTTCCCCCTTTTTTTTTTTGAGCATGCCCAGGCTTTCTGATGCCTTTAATGACAATATATGTCAGTGATACATATACTTTACTCATTGGGGACTAAAGTATATGTATCACTGACTTGGATGTTGTCATTTTAATGTCATATTTAGCATTAATTTAATTAATATTAATTACATATATCATTTTAATTATATTACATATTTATTATTATATATTAATAAATATTATTTATATTGATATATTAATTACTATATGTCATTTTTAGAATTAACTAGGTAGAGTAGACTTCTTTCACTGCAGATTATCTGGGAAATCTAAGCTCTTTCTCTTATACCAACAAACTGGGAAACCTTACTGTCACCCAGATAGTCTAAGAAGTTCAAATCCCATAAATCCAGTTAAAAAATGAGCAAGTTTTCAAATTAGATAGTATAAAACAATAGAAATATTGTGGAACCCACTATCTACAAGGAAAGGAGAGTGGCATATCTTGCCTTTATAGATAGAAACTATTTTGATAATTAATACCATATATTTAAGATTAATTGCTAATTTCATTCTGGGTACATAGAAGGCCACAAACTTTGGGAGATGATGGAGAATCAGTTGTGAAATAAACAGCTTGGAATACAGCCAGATATCATTATGAGATTATGTCCTCTTAACTCAGTCTCTTTTAATAAAGATAAAGAACAGGATGAGAATCATAAGAAGACACATTTAAGACTGATTATGCTAGTATAATCTGGGCTAGTGTTCCAAGGGGCCATTTTCCTCAAGACAAACTTAAATTACATTTTATACTCCTCCTTTATCTTGTCCCTATTCATCCTTTTATCAACTTCAGCTTTCCTTAGTCAGATGGAGAATGTCACATAAGCATGAAGTCTGAACATATTAGACAACAAAGCCTTCACTTTCACACATCAATTTTTTTTAACTTTTCACAATTGATTATCTATCCAGTTTCCCAGGAATTCACTTCTTCTCACCTCAAACCAAATATAACACTCTTTTATCCCTCTATATTTATAGAATAATCTCTTCATATTTCACAGAATAAAACGAAATGATCCTTTACAAACTTCTCAATTCTACACCAATTAACTTATAAATCACTTCCCCATCCACACAAACAATATCTCCCCCTTGCCAATGAAAATGTTTCTAATTGTGCATTTGATCTTTTAATCCCTTGTATTTGGGTTGAGTCTGGAAGATCACATCTTTAATTAATTATCCTTTAATGATTCCCTCTTTTTTTTTTCTTTCTTCAGTCTAATAGTTTGGATATAAGGTTGGAAGATTGTGAGAGATATTGAGAAATCCAGGAGGAATCCTGAGGGACTGAGAAGATATTATCCCCTATAGTAATAGAGAAAGTAGGAGGGGGTAAGAGTTTAAGAGGAAAGACAGTTGAGTTAGTTTTTGGATATATTAAGTTTAAAATATCTATTTTACATCCAGTTTGAAATGTCTAAAATACAGTTGGAGATGCAAGATCAAAGGTCCAGGAGACATTGGAGGAGAATAGATAGGTTTGAGATTCATCAGAATAAACATGAAATGAAATCTGTGGATGCTGCTGAGGTCCAAAATGAAGAAGGCCCAAGACAAAACCCTTAAAAATTTCCACTTATAATTGAGAGGGCATAATCTGCATGAGGGTCCAGCATAGAAGACAGGAGGATTGGCCAGAGTGGTGTTCCTGAGAACTTATATGTATATTTGCTTTACAAAAAAACTTGTTGAATGAAGAGATATATGAATGAATGAAGATAGAATTTAATGACAGGAACAAAATGAGGAAATATAGATTCAAGAAAAGCATCAGTGAGGCCTACCCTTTGTTCCCAGGGCAATAAGATTCAATACTTGTCTGGGACAAAAGGTTAATGAGGCAAGAAAGCTCAATGGAATGAGACATTTGATGTAATTTTATTGAGGGAATTTTGCTGAAGGCAAAGCAGCTCAAATTAGAGAAGGCATGCATGAATCAAGAGAAAACAAAAGAAAGCTTTTAGGGTCCAAAGCAATCACAGAGAAATTGGGTGAGTCAGAAAATAGTCTAGAGTACAAAAGAGAAGATAGCTTGGGATGTCAGCGAGAAAAGAGTCTTTCTTGTCTGGGAATCAGGAAGAATAATTGAGCAGTGAATTTAAGGTTAAGTAGGCAAAAAAAATAGTTAATTAGGATAGATTATACTGAAGTAAGTGTTAGAAGGAAATTGATAAACCAGAATATATCTAAAAAAAGGAAACAATAGTAGTCAAATGGAAATCATTTCTTATGAGAGTTGGCTGAATAATGTCAGCATGCTGAGCTTGGAAATATCAATCAACAACTATATAGTAAGATCTTATGTGTGAGGCACTATATTAAAATCCGGGGATGCAAGGATAAAAGTAAAATAGACCCTTCCCTTAAGAAATTCACCCTGATGGTGATGACAATACTTACAAATATGTAAGTAGAGAATATATAGGGAATGAATACAAGATAGGTTTGGAAAAGAGGGCACTGGTCACTGTGGGAGTTAAAAGACTTCAATTGCAAGATATGTTTGAAATAATTTTTTTTTAAGGAAACCAGAGATTCTATGGCAAAAATGAGGAAGGAAAACATTCCAAGCATATGTGGATAGGAGAGTACAATACTTTTTTCTTTACTTAAATGTTTGGTGAATTGTTATCCAGAAAGAGATGACCATTTCACAGTGTATAGAAAGCTGGTCTGAAAGTAAGGAAGATGGGTTCCAGTCTTATCTCTTATCTATCCTGCCTCTGTGACTCTAAACAAACCATTTCTAGCCTCTTTGTGCTCTATACACCTTTTTAAAAGTTTAATTTAGAAGTAAAGTGATAATGTAGATTGTTAAAGATTTTCAACATTTAAGAATTCTCTCTACCCATGAAATCACTGATTTATTCCCTACTGTTATGGAAATAAAACAGAGATGAAAGATTCAATCTATTTGTTTGTTTTGGTATTAGGTGCAGTAAAAATGAATCTGAAGCTTGGGAGAGATACTGAAGTTACAGGTATAGATCTGTACATCATCCAGAAAGAATGTGAAGACATGGGAGTGAAAGAGTGTAGAGAGATATAGAAGAAGAACCAAAAATTAAAAGAAAAGATAGTGAAGGGACTGGGGGGGAAGGGGAATTATAAAAAAAAAAGTAATGAAACTACAATAGCATGACAAAGCAAAGAGGAAAAAGATTTTCAAGTAAGAGGAGGAATTTCACAGTACTTAATGTAGCCAAAAAAGATCAAGATGGCATATATTTCTTTTGATTAGGAAATTGCCAGTGACCTTTGAAAAGGTGCACAGATACCTCAGTGGAATGGTACAGTAAGAGACATTACTTCTAAGGCACAATGATAATTAACTTAGATACTTTATCATTCAAAGGGATTTTGGAATGTTTTCCCTCAAAGTTTCATTATCAGAGAAGTCAATTGCACATAAGGAAAGATCATAAAACATAGACCTTAATTCTTCTGAATTATATGAACAATATTCCCTACTATTATCAATTATAATGAATGATACTTAATTAAATACAATATATGAATGGTATACAATCCCCAAAATTAAATAAAGCAATTCATAAACTGGCTAGTTTTTGAAGAAAGATGTTTGTTTTCATTCAAAACTAGTTTTCTATCAACGCTTTGCTTCATTAGCCTAGAAACATACTGAAAAGCTTGATGCTTCATGTGAGACTTGGAAATGGAGGATACTACCTTTACAACAAAATGAGAAAACATAATTGTATAACAATATGAGGTTCTAACAAAAAGATCCACATCTTATCCCACCCAATTAAATCTTGGTTAGGTTATTTAGCTGAACATTTAAAGAAGACATTTTAGATTAATTTCTGACTACCACTGATAGAAAAAATATATGAAGTATTATGAAACAAAAGAGCTGTTGATTTAAAAGTTGGTTTGAACAAATAGAATCTAAAATCTACGATGGAATAAGGGCCACATCTTTCAGAAGATATTGGTATAATGCCTTTCATTTAATCTGAATATGCTGACTTCCCACATGGATAACAAATAGAAAATAGATAAGAAAGTTCAGATGCATTATCCATGCTGAGCAGAACTCTTTGCCATGTATTTTTCAAGAAATAGAGTCCAAAAAAGAGAAGTATGATTGTTGTGACTGTGTCCATGTGATGTGTGTGCCTTTCATTCAAGATATAGGAATCAAATGAATTTATGCCAAGATGTAGAAGCTGGAAAAATAAAAGCAGTTATCTCTTAGTTGAGGTATGCTGAGCTCCATAGTCTTGACAGATTACAGTTGCAGAATGAGTCATCTCCACAGGATTTTATTATTTCTCTGTGCAGGATACTTTCAGATCTCCTCTGACTTTATCCTCCTTTTCTTCCCCTGTTAATCTGTTCTCTTCCATCAGATTGTAAGCTCAACTCCTTTTGCACGCAGGCTGTCATTTTGCTCATTTCTATTGTCAGCTCTTAGCACTGTGCTTAACACAAAATAAATCCTTAATGTCTTGACTTGAAAGTTGACTTAGTGAGATAGACAGTACAGTAGATTTAGAGGCAGAATGAGCTCAATTTAAATAATTCCTTAGACTGTCATCAGTTACAAGAAGTCAGATAATTTATTTAATGTCTCTCAGCCTAATTTTGTTTGTTTGTGATTTTGTTTTGTTTTTAATTTATAAAGCAAGCAGTTATGTGGCACAGAGGCTAGAACATTGGGTCTGTAGTCAGTAAGACTCATATTCCTAGAGGTGGAGCCAAGATGTTGGAGTAAAAGCAGGAACTCACCCAACCTCTTCCCCAAAGTGCTCCAAATAACTTTAAATAATGACTCTAAGCAAATTTTAGAACATCAGAGTCCAAAAAGATGGAGTAGAACATTTTCCAGTCACAGATAAATTAGGTCAGCAGAATAGTTCTGTGGAACCAGGGAGAGAACCCAGTGTGCAGACCCAGAGCAAGAAACACCAGTGCAGCCCCAGTCCCCGACATCAGCCCGATACCAGTAATATAGGAACGAGTCGAGGGGCCTCTGTATGAACTTCAGGACTGGCAGTTTCTAGAGCTCAGTCCAGGGACACCAAAGATGACTTGGAAGGTCAGGAGAAAAGGTCTGGGTTAAGTGAGGAAACCTAGTGCAGACCATGCCAGCATAGCCTGAGTCTAAATCCTGATTCTGGCCTTGAACCTAGCTTTAGCAAAACAGGACTTTTGAATCAGGAGCAGTATTGGTGGCTTGAGGCTTCTTAATTCAGAGAAAACAAAGGGAACTTGGAAGGTCAGCAGAAAGGTCTGTGGCAACATGGTGGGAGGCCAATGTGGAATCCTAGTATAAGCCCCAGCCCCAGCCCTGGCCCAACACCAGCAGGAGCTCGCAGGACTCTGTTGGTTTACCACATTAGTTCTTATAGCTACAGTGGGGCTCAGATACTTCCAACAATTCCAGAGCAGAAAAGATGGCATGTGGTCAGGTACCTAGAAGGCTCTCTGAAAACAGTTTGGAACAGTTCAACTTCCACCTGCAAACAGAGCCCAACTTTAACAAAGAGTTAAAAGCTGAGTAATGGGCGAAGAAAATGAGGAGACAACAAAAAATATTTCTGACCATAGCAAGTTACCAGTTATAAGGAAAATTACAATACACATTAAGAAGAAGTTAACAAAGACAAAGTTTCTCCATACAAAGCCTCCAAAAAATGAGAATTGGTTTCAGGCTATAGAAGATCTCAAAAGAAATTTTGAAAATCAAATGAGACAAATGGAGGAAAAATTAGGAAAAAAATTGAGTTATAAAAAAGGAAATATAAAAAGCTAATAAGGAGAAGAATACCTTCTTTACAAAAGCAAAATTGGCCAAATAGGAAAGGAGGTATGAAAGCTCACTGAGGAAAATAATTACTTAAAAATTATAATTGAGAAAATGGAAGCTAATGACTTCATGAAAAATCAAGATACAATAAAGTGAAACCCTCCAAAATGGGAAAAAAATAGAAAAAAAAGTGTGTAGTATTTCATTGGAAAAACAACTGACCTGGGAAAAAATCCAGGAGAGATAATTTTAAAATTTTTGGTCTATCTGAAAGTAATGATCAAAAAAGAGCCTGGACATCATACTTCAAAAACTATCAATGAAAATTCTTTTGTTATTTTAGAGCCAGAGGATAAAGTGGAAGTTATTATTTTTTTTAATAAAGCTTTTTATTTGCAAAACATATGAGTGACTTTTCAACATTGACCTTTTTTTTCCAAAGCTTTTCCTT
>JAJPUD010010249.1:0-33110 GCA_023553655.1 Myrmecobius fasciatus | reverse complement strand
ACTTATTCTTGGCTGTAATCCAAGTTCCTTTGCCCTTCAGAATATCTGATTCCAGGCCCTTTGATCCTTCAAAGTAGAAGCTGGTAGGTCCTGTGTAATCCTAATTGTAGCTCCCCGATATTTAAATTGTTTCTTTCTGGCTTCTTGTAATATCTTTTCCTTGGTATGATAGTTCTGGAATTTAGCCACGATATTTCTGGGGGACTTAATTTTTGGGTTTCTTTCAGGAGGTGATCGGTGGATTGTTTCAAGGAGTATTTTGCCTTCTGGGTATAAAATATCAGGGCAGTTTTCTTTTATGATTTCCTGGAATATAGTGTCCAGGTTCTTTTTTTCATCATGGCTTTCAGGAAGCCCTATAATCCTTAGATTGTCTCTCCTAGATCTATTTTCCAGGTCAGTTGTTTTTCCTAGGAGATATTTCATGTTGTTCTCTATCTTTTCATTTTTTTGTTTTTGTTCAACTGATTCTTGAAGTCTTGATGAGTCATTAATTTCCAATTGTTCGATTCTAATTTTTAATGTCTTATTTTCTTCAGTTACTGTTTTTAGTTCCTTTTGCAATTGACCAATTACATTTTTTTGTTCTATGCATTCTTTTTCATTTTTTGTATTTTATTTTGCAGTGATCTCATTTCGTTTCCCCATGTTTCTTCTAACTCTCTTTTAAGATTTTTTATGCAATCTTCAAAGAAAGCCTTGTGACATGGAGACCAATTTATGTCTCTCTTTGGGGCTTTTTCTGGAGTTGCTTTACCTTTAGGGACCTCAGGATTTGAGGTCTGTTCTTCCCTCTCTCCATAAAAGTTGTCTATGGTGAGAGCTCTTTTTGGTTTTTTATTCATTTTTTTAAAGGTGTGAGGTCTGTTTAGGGCAAAGGTGGGACAGCTGCTTTAATTTGCCCTGGGGCAGTTCTGCTGATTGAGTTATTTCAGGAACTGGGCAGTTCTGCTGATTGAATTATGTCAGGGGCTGGGCAGCTCCCCTGATTGAATTATTTCTGGTGCTTATCAGACCTGTTGTTTGATTGATTGCTTTAAGGTGCTGTGTAATGGCAGCTAGTTACGATGCTCATCAGGGGTTCAGTGGTTCACAATCTATCCCCCTCAAAAGGCAGACCCTCCAAACCACCTGCCCACAATCAGGACAAATTGTTCCAAGAGGCTCGCAGAAGACTCCCAGGTGTGTGAAAAGCACAACGCTCCCACTCCTGTTCTGACTCCTGTTCCAGCTCCCTGCTCCAGCTCCCTGCCCCGGTCTCCCTGTGCTGCAGTCTGGGTTCAGTAGGCCACCCCCTGCCCCATTAAAACAGACCTGTTTTGAGGTTCTTCCAGAGTATCTTCTTCTAGAATCGTGTTGTTCTCCGGATATTGTGGATTTTTTTGCTTCAGAATCAGTCTAGAGGCTTCATATTTTGTTGGTTTGAGGGGAGGTTAGAAGAGGTTACAGAGAATCCTGTCTGATCTCCGCCACCATGGCTCCACCCCCGGCGATAAAGTGGAAATTAAAAGAATCCACCAATCACCTCTTGAAAGAGATCCCAAAATGAGAACTCCCATGAATATTATAGCCAAATTCCAAAACTGACAGGTAAAGTAGAAAATATTCCAAGCATCCAGAAAGAAACAATTCAAGTATAGTGGAGGCACAGTCAGGATCACACAAGATTTAGCAGCTTCTACATTAAAGGACCAAAGGTCTTGAAATATGATATTCCAGAGAACAATGAGAACCAAGAATCACCTACCCAGCAAAACAGAATAATCCTTAAGAGGAAAAGATGGTCATTAAGTGAAATAGATGATTTTCAAATATTCATGATGAGAAGAAGAGCTAAATGGAAAATCTGATTTTCGAATACAGGATTCTGAAAAAAGCTTAAACAGATAGTCGAGTGAATGATATTATAAGGGATTTAATAAGGTTTATCTGTTTACATTCTTTCATGAGAGGATAATACTTGTAACTTGGAACTTTCTCATTATTATGGCAGTTAAAGGGAGTATGTATAGACAGAGGCACAGGTTAACATGAGTTAAATATGAAAGGATAATATCTAAAAAAGTGATAAAATTATGGTGTGAGAAAGGAATGTATTGGAAGAAAGGGAAACAGAGAAATAGAAGAGTATAAATTATCTACCATTTCAAGAAAGAGGCAAAAGAAAGTCTTTATAGTAGAGAGAAAGAGGGGGAGGAGAAGGGGAGTTAGTGAAAATTATTTTTATCAGAATTGGCTGAAAGAAGAGATAACATACATAATAATATTTAATAACATACACAATCATATCTAATATGTAGAAATCTACACTGCAGGAAAATAGGAGGGGAATGGGATATGGGAAGGGGTAGGGTGATAAGAGAGCATATTGGGGGAGGGAGTGATCAGTTTCAAAACACTTTTGAGAATAGACATGCTGAAAAAAGAAAAGGATAAATGGGGGCAATGCAGTTAGCAACAGTAATTTTAAAAAGAATTTTGAAGTTTCTCTGTTAAGGCCTTATTTCTCAAACATAGAATTAACTGAATCAAATTTATAAAAAATAAGAGCAATGTGCCAATTGATTAATGATCAAAAGATACAACCTACATTCAAAGGGCTATAAATCATGTACATTCTTTGACTTAACAACACCACTATTAGGCTTGCATATCAAAAGAGATTTTTTAAAAAGGAAAATTATATATATATATATATATACATATATTTATATTTATTGCAGTACTCTTCTCAGGGCAAAAAAAATGGAACTTAAGGGAATGACCAACAATTGGGGGAATGACTGAATAAATTGTGGTATATATTTGTGATGGAATATTATTGTATTATTTTTCTATGGGAAATGATGAGTGTGATGCTCTCAGGGAAAAAAAAAAACGTGGAAAGTTCTCCATGTAGTGCAAAGTAGTAATAGCAATGTTCTGGGATGACCAGCTTTAAATGGCTTTGCTCTTCTCAGTAGTACAATGAGCCATGGCTACTCCGAAGGACTTATGATGAAAAATCCTATCCATACCCAAAGAAGGAACTAATTGTGTCTGAATACAAATTGAAGCATTCTCTCTCTCTCTCTCTCTCTCTCTCTCTCTCTCTCTCTCTCTCTCTCTCTCTCTTTCTCTGTATGTATGTGTCTTTCTCTCTCTCTCTTTCTCTCTGTCTCTCTCCCTTTTTTCTCTCTGTGTATCTGTCTATTTCTGTCTCTCTCTATTTCTCTGTGTATCTGTCTGTCTAAAATCTCTGTCTCTCTCTCTCTGTGTTTCTCCCTCTCTTTCTCTCTCTCACATTTTCCCCCCATTTAGTACAGGTCTTTGTTTTCTTTCACAACATGATTTTTATGGAAATATTTTTCACATATGGTTTTTTAATTGGGGTGAGAATAAGGGAGAGAACCTGAAAAATTCTATAAAATAAATATAAAAATAAAATATTTTGAAGCCTAATATTCATTGAATAATAGGCAAAGCTTAAGAAGAAAAGATATTAAAGAAGATTATGGATGGAGAAATAAATATCTTAATAATGATCATTTTCTATTTTATGAGGAAATAAGATTTTGAATTTGTTTTAATTTTCAAAATATTTCTATAGAATTTTTACAAAAGTAGATGTCTGAGGGCAATTGTCAATTGAGGGGTTTCTGGGATGGGGATAGCTCTCAGGTTACAAGAACAGTGTAAACCTGCCACTGCCTGGAGTTTACATGCCACAACTTTGTCATCAACAGAACACCTGTTATTAACTGTTGGCTAGAATTTTTATCAGACATATGCATTCAGACAGCCAAGCAACACTGAGTATCACATAGAGTTTTTCTATCCTAGTTTTCTTGATTTAGGATAGATATTACATACTCTAAACTTTACACAGAAAACTTTTGTAGCATTTGAAGGAGTATCCTGTAAGCAATCCTCTAAGGTTGTTCCACACCACTGGTTACAATTATTTGAGGCATTCTAACACCCTCTGTTAAAATGTCTGAATCACAGAGGCAAAACAGGTCACAATTACAGTAATATTCATTTCCAGGATTAAATATTTGTCACAGATATAGCAATATTGCTCTATATACATGATTGCTACATCTGATAAAATGACAGTTAGCTATAGTTATCAGCAGATGTTAAGCTCCTGCATCATATTGATATACTCAGTCAAGCTCTAAGATTTAGGTCTGACAGCATCAGAATTAAGACACCAAGGTCATAAACTGGGTCATTACCAGATATCTTAACTTTTGCCTTGCCGTTGGAAGAGAAAGTGAAGCTGATGACTGTGAAATTCTTCTTCACTTCAATCTAATTCACATGCAAGGATGATGTCATTGGTCTTCTTAGAAAATAAATGACCAACAACAATTCTTACAGTCATCTCCTGACTTGAATCATTTCTTTGTTCCTCTTTTTTGAATATCACTCCACAAGGACCAGAGGATGACTTAAATTGAAGCCTTTTTTGAGAATCACTTAAGTAAATTTTACTCTTCCTTTTCTAAAACTATATGACTTTACACAGAAGCAAGAAAATCATAACTACAGAGTAATTATTAACATTTTAGTGTATGCTTTTGACATATATTATATTATCAAATTACTAGTTCATTGGATATCATTTCTAGGAAATCTCCATAGCAGAAAAGAATGTTCTTTCACAAACACATTTCTATTTGATTTAATATTCACACAACTTCTTATAGAACTATGTAAATGTCAACCATGCTCCTCCCCATTCATCTGGTTATTAGACCTTAAATTCAGAACTAAATTTTGTGCTTTTCAGAGAAAGGCAGTCATCCTTACATTTAATAAATACTTCATAATTATTTTTTGCTTTTTAAGCTAAAATTGAAATATCCTTAGAGGTCTGATATGAATGGACATTTTATTTACTATGATTTATTCTGGGATAAAAGAATAGACAGTGAGGTAATATGGGCAATTTCTTTCTGGAGGGTAATAGTACATACTATTTTAGAGCTGTGATAATTAATGCTTCCTTTGAGTCACTTTCAATTGATTCAATAACAACAATGTATTCTATGTTTATATTAGTGCTACAAGATTCTCTGTACTAATAAGAAATTGAAAGTGACAATTGAGGATGGATAAATTATGTAGAAATTAAGTTTAAAGCAACCCTCATGTCAGTATATATCACATGAATCCAACATAGTAGGTCTTCAGAGATCAGGAGAGTTGTGCCTGTATTCAATGAGTATTATGGAAAAAGAATTGCAAAGAATAAATTAGAAATTTTTGATTATACAAAAGTTTGAAAAGCATAAATAATATATTACAGTTAAATTATGAAGGAAAACATTAACTATGAAACTATCTTTATAGAAGTTTTATGATAAAGTTTACTTATTCAAGATGTATAAGGAACTGATTTGTATTTATAAAAGCAAAAGATGTTCTAAGTAAATACTCAAAAATAGGAATACAAAAGTTTTTGAGCAGAGAAATCCAAGTTATCAAAAACATAAAGCAATGCTCTATCACTGAGAATTAGTTAAATGTATAATAGAGCAAGTCAGCTAACACATGAAAAATATAAGGTTGGCAAAAAGGAGCAGAAAAAGGGGAAGAGTGGATTACAATTGTCAGAGGAGCAGCCATGAAAGAGATTTACTAATTCAATGATAATGGAATAATGATCTATACTAGTCATTTTGTAGAATTATTTGAAATTATGACTAAATCTGTAAATCACTAAACTGTACATAAAGTTTGAGCTAAGAATAAAGTAACTGGGACCCAGGGAGATTAAGGCAAAGGGGAAAGACTTAGTACAAAAATATTTATAACTGAAAACTATAGGGGAGGGGTGCCCATTAAAT
The DNA here is from genome assembly GCA_023553655.1 of Myrmecobius fasciatus. Lineage (NCBI taxonomy): Eukaryota > Metazoa > Chordata > Mammalia > Dasyuromorphia > Myrmecobiidae > Myrmecobius > Myrmecobius fasciatus. Next base: position 27,273 of record JAJPUD010010249.1, on the reverse strand, counting down.
GAGAAACAGCCAAACAATTTATATTATGTGAACTTAATGAAACATCATTATCATGTAAAAGCTGAATTTAAGAAAAACCTTAAATAAATTTCATTTGACATGCAAATTTTGAATATAATGTCTTTTATCTTCCCAGTTTGGAAGCTGAATTATTCCAAAATTACATAGAGAATCATTTGTCACTAAATGTAGGAAATTAAATGGAGAAGAAAGATCAATCACCTTCCCTTTCCAAAATGCCCTCTTCAGAACTCAATAGTATTTACCAGAACCCTGGAACGAAGGATATTGATTCAGAAATTTGGAGAAACCACTTTCTTTTTTTCAGTTCAAATTATCATTTGCCTTTAAACTTACTCTTACAAAGGATGGCCTTCTTTGCTTCCATCATTCTGCTCAATATATAAATATATTGGCATTGTCTGTTCCTAAGAGATGATGCTCAAAACTAAATAAAACGGTGAAGTTCTGGTTGGAAGATGTCAGAGAATTATGAAATTATAAGTTATAATGTTCTAAATATCATATATGTCATACCATAATTTATACACACATTTTCACACATATATACATGATATATAGACATACATACACATTTGTATGTGTATGTAATGTAGGTAATGTACAAAGAAACAAAAAAACATTTCTTTTCCCTCCATCCCCCATCTTCTTTGCCCCAATAAAACAAAATAAACAAAAATCACAACAAAAAATTTTTAAACAAATATGTATCATTAAACAAAACAAATGTTCACAATCTCCATATCCAAAAATGTATATCTTATTCTACAGATGTCAGAGTTCTCTTAATCATATTGAATTTAAACTTGGATAAGTCCCCCTTTTTTTAAGCAGCTGCTTTCTTAGCATGACTCTTTGATTCCATATTGGTATACTTGAGGGTTTTTTTTTATTGGAATATAGAACTTAATAATTATTAAATTTCATTTTATTTAGTTTGCCCTATTCTTGTCTGTCCCTATCTCTCTCTGTGTGCCTTTGTCTTTGTGCCTTTGTCTGCCTTTGGTTCTCTCATGTCTTTCTGTCTCACTCTGCCTAACTATATCTTTTCCTCCTCCTTTTCCTTCTCCTCCTCCTCATTTGCTTTTTGTTTCTGTTTCTATCTTTCTGTCTCTCTCTTTGTCTCTGTTTTTCTCTTTCTGTGTTTCTGTGAATTTGTGTGCCTCTCTCTCTCTCTCTCTCTCTCTCTCTCTCTCTCTCTCTCTCTCTTTCTCTCTCTCTCTCTCTCTCTCTTTCTCTCTTTCTCTTACTCTCTTATTCAATACATTACTTAAGGAGAAAAATTTACAATTAGAGAAATATCGTTTCATGCAAATAATCTGTACAAATAAGACTTTGCAGTCAGTTACTTCAGTAATTTGTATTCAGTTAAATAAGTATCTATTAAATACCTGCTAAATGCAAAATATAATAAATTTGGAAATAAGTGCCTCATCTGTATAAGTTTATATTCTCCTAGGGGGAGGAGCAGGGAGAATATTGATCCTACATCACATAATCCAATTATGATTTCTTTTACTTTTAAATTTAAAGAATAAATCAATCATTTCTATAACATAGTACAATAAACAGATGATTGAATATAAGATTGCAAATCTATTATACACAACTTGTTATTCCTTTCAAGTACACAATAAATTTATTACATAAACTTTTCCCCATTTTCCTCCCTCCCTCTCCCTTCTTCCCCAGAAATGGCTATCATCAGACACAAATAGATGTTATGTGTTAAAGTTAATTTGGATATTTATGATAGTTTTGTAATTTGAAATAAGTCTGAGTTACAGACTCATTTTCTGTAGTGAGTCTATAGATCCTTTTTAACATAATAGCAATAAGAAAAAGAAAAAAAAAACTTTTCTAAATTTTTTTTCATTTTTTAAAATTTTAATATGGAGCATGTTTTTAATCCCTCCTACTTTTGCTCAAAAAGAAAGGAAGCAATAAAGTAAAGAGAGAGGGAAGGAAGGAAGGAAAAAGGGAAGGAAGGAAAGAAGAAAGGAAAGAAGGGAGAAAAGGAAAAGAGAAAGGCTTTTGTAGAAACACAGAAGTATTAAAATAAATATATACTTTTCTTATTTTCCACATTATTCCATCTTTCTTTATGAGATGGGTAGTGCTTTGTTTATTAGTACAATGAATTTTTTTTATCATTTCTATGATTAGAGTTATTAAACTCTAATTTCAGAATTGTTCATTTTCATGATATAAATGTTACAGAGGAAATTGTTCTCATTCTGCTCATTTTACTCCCTACTATTTTACATATCTTCTCAGGTCTCTTAAAAAATTTCTTTTTCTTCAATTCTTACAAAACAATAATATTTTATTATAATTATATACTATAATTGCTCAACCATTCCACAATTGACACCAAAATATGTATTGTGTCCCATAACAAGAAAAAGGTCCAATAACCCATTTAATTCATATCACATTGAATAATTTATTTAATTTCATATTCATATCATATTTTAAAGTGTTCATCACTAGCTTTTTCTCCTAACCCAAATTAAATGATTTGATATAAATACTGATATTTTATTAATAACCTTGGTAGTTTGAAATATTTTAAATAACCATTGCAAGAATTAAAAATAAATATAGGATTCAGAAAGACAGAAAACATCTTGGAGATTAAGCAAGACAAATCCCTCCCTATCTCTCTTTTATCCTCTCCAACCTTATCTGTGTTGGTATGAAAATAATACAGATGGTGAACTGAGGTGGCATCATGTCAGTGTCCTTCATAGTAATTGCAAGTTGTTTGTTTTTGGTTGGTTGGTTGAGGATTTTTTTGTATCATTTTCTAATCTCAAATAATGAAACAAGAGGGAAGCAAAATAACCAGACTCCTCTGAAAGATACTGTTTAATAATGCACAGGTTTCCCCTGTTACCTACAGAAAGTTTATGTTTTTGATGATGAGAAACTAGTGAACCTAATATTTGTTAAAGAATTCTTTGGGGAGGGGGAAGAAGAGATGTTGATCTATTGGCATCTTTCATCATCAAAATCCATGTAATTGGATTGTTAGCTCAAAAGAACAAATGAAGAATTTATTGCAAGGTTACCAGACTTACGTCCTGGAGAATCTGCAAATGGAAACAAAAAATATTCTCTGCCACTAAACATCTGTCATTCCGTAAGGGCATACAAGTTCATTTTAAGCAATTGATACAGCATAGTTACTTTAGAAAAGTAACTTCACCAATGCCAAAGGTACAGTAGAATGATATGTCTTTCAAACTAGATAATAGGACACTGTAGAAGTACCATTAAAAATCCCTGTTTCCTGGATATTCCTCCTTTTTTAGCTTCCCCTTTCCTCCCTTTTAGGGGGGTTAGAAGAAAATTGAAAACATGATTTGATTGATATTGGGAAGTTCCAGACTGAAAATTCTTTCTATCAATCCTGATAGGCATTATTTATATCCTTAGACAATTTCTAGATTCAATGATTTGCCAAAAGTCATACACTAAAAAGTGTTTGAAAACAGATTTCAATCTTGTTCTTCTTCATGCCATGACTAGCCCTCTATCCACAAAACCAAGGCTATCTCTCTTATTTGATTTATCAATAATAGATATACAGATAATAGGGAGATAGAGAGAAAGATTACATAGAGATAGATAAGAAATTGTAGATGTAGTTAAGTAAATAGTTATAGATGATATAGATGCAGGTGTAGAAGTAGAAAAAGAAGTAGAGAGAGATAAAGATAGAAAGAGAGGTGCAAGTAATAGAAATATAGATAGATCATTCTGAAATTTTTATCTATTGATATTTACCTGTTTTCTTTTTGTGACTTTTAACTCTTGTTCTTAAAGGGTTTTCTCAGGCAAATGGAAAATATATAATAAGATAAATTATACTGTATAATAATCTTTGTAAGTTTTGTTACGTTGAATACCCTTTTCCTGAGAGGGAAAGGGAAATGTCATTTCTTATTCTTTCATCTTGTAACTAGTTTCATCCAATGCCAACAATAAGACAAGGTATCTCTAATCATGAATATTTGGGAATCTTTTTATATTAAGCTCTTCCATTTTCATCTAGTGCTTAACAAGAAGAATGTAGTTTGGCACTATAATAATTCTTTACATTTTCTTGTAAAATATTGATCCCTTCATTGCCACAAAGGGAGAGAAAGGACAAATCCTCATGTTTCTGTGGTAAAAAATTGCAATGCACGTATTCTTTTCTGAATTTCTTTTTGGAGTAGATGATCACACAACTATTAGTAAAGAACTTTTAAAAAGGTATTACTTATAGAATATCCTTTTGTTATAATAAATCTATTATACATTAATACAATACATTGCAACCAAAGGGGAAAAAAGGAAGAAGTAAAAGTGACATGGAAGAAGTATTTGGGAGAAAGAAATTTGAAAAAGATAATATATTTAATAAAGGTGAAGAAAAGTGCTTCTCTTTGAATTAGTAAAGTATGAAAATGTTTATTTCCATCAAAGGAAATATACTCTATATTACCATTTTAATAAGGGTATTGAAAACTACTACTTCCTTCCCTGTGGCTGGCATTAATTGATATTCTGATATAGAGCTGACATATCCCTAGATGGCACATCTGTTAAGTGTATATTGCAATCAGTAGAATAGGTTTTCCAACAAATGACTTGTCAAAGCTTTGACAGAAGAATTACTTATGCTTAAAGCCAGTCATTCATGGCTGGCACTTCAAATGCTCATCCCTTCAAAGGTGGGCTCAGCCCCCACAATGAAATTTGGAAGACAGAAAAGAAGCAGCTAAATTCTCTGTCTCTCTGTCTCTCTGTCTCTCTGTCTCTCTCTCTCTCTGTCTCTGTCTCTGTCTCTTTATATATATACATATATGCATATATATATATACATATATATTTCAACAAATCCAATTTAAAATAAGAAAGTCATGCATATTAACTTCACATTCTGATATTTTCCTTAGGACATGTTTTTTTTTTTTTTGCAGGGCTACTAATTACCAAAATATTGAGTTTTTGTTGTTTGGGGCTTTCTTTTATGTTGGTGAGGGAGCTAGTTAGAACATAAAATTAGTTATATATTCCTTACAATGAACTAAATTATAAAACAATAATCAAAAGGCAAAGTTCTTTGAGTGAAACACATTGTCCTCAACCCCTCAAACATAATTCCAGTATTTTTATGACTTTGAACATATCAGAAATCTGTCTCAATTGAAATAAGATGTGAATTTTTTAATGATTGATTTCTTTGAGCTTTTACAAGCTTAACCTGATGACCACTGTTGGTTTCACACTGTCTCTAAAATATGCCTATGTGAACCCAGTTATCATCACCATAAGTTACTTTCTACTTGTAAACATAGAATAATATTATTTTTAAGAAAACAGCACTTTAGTTATTTTGAATGCCAATTTTTAAAAGTAATTATTAACAATTCCCATGATTATTTTATAATAATATTTATAGCTATATGTAAATTGACTGAAAAAAACTAAATCTTAATTAGTTTATATAGAAACCAAAGATTCAAGGCTATCCTCAGGAAATGTTATAAATTTTGTTTGAATTTGCCATCCATGTTGAGGATGTTTTCTTTCTTCTCTCTTCTCCCTAGATTTCAGGTTCATCTAGTCAGTCTCCTCTATTTCCTCAGTACTAATCTCATGTTTTGGGGAAAGAGTGAGACTATGTAAACCCAGAGATCCTTTCCAATTCTTGGAATCCATGAAATCTGTTCAACAACTAAAACTAACTTGAAAAACAATTATTACATCTTTTTTTTTCTGTTTTACAGCATATATCTAAAGCATGTCAAGCACTGTCTTAAGTCTTGAGGATACCAATAAAAAAATTCAAAAAATTGTTTATGCTCTTAAGGACCTAATCTAAAATAAAAGAAAAATATATAATATTATTTAAATAAATAAAAATTCAGATTATATATAAGATAGAAAAGAAATAATTAACATTAATGTAAGCAAAGAAATAAAATTAAGAGTGTTTGGAAAAGTTTTTCTGCAAAAGATGGAATTTTAATTGGTACTTATAGAAAGTCATGGAAATCAAAAGGTGAAGGTGAAGCCCATGAAACCATTCCCAGAACTGGAGACAGCTAGAAAAAATTCTCAGAACAGATAAATGGAATGCTTGTTTTTTAACAAATCAGGAAGCAATGTCACTAGATCAAAGAGTACATGGTGGGGACTAAAATGTTGGGCTAAAAAGGTAAAAGTGTCTATGAAGAGCTTTGAATGCCAAACACAGCAGAATTTAACCTTAAAGGTGATAGTAAGTCAATGGAGTTTAGTAAGACACTGATAAGTCAAACCTGTGTTTTAGAAAAAAACACTTTAGTGGTCAAATGAAGGATAGATAAAAGTGAGGAGAAACTTGAGTCATGCAAACCCACAAGCAGGCTATAGTAATAATTTAGGCATAAAGTGATGTGGTAATATGCTAATCAAAAGAAAGAAAGGAACATATTCAAAAGGTATTGCAAAGGTTAAATTGACATACCTTGACAACATTTTATATGGGGATGGGGATGAGAATCTATCCTAGGTTGTGAGCCTGAAGAATTGAAAGTTTATTTTCCTTCTATAATAATAGGAAAACTAGGAGTCAGGGATCATTTAGGGTAAAAGTTATTGTGTTAAGTTCTGAACAAGTTAAATTTAAGATTTCTATGGTATATCCAGTTCGAGATGTCTGAAAGCCATTTAAATATTAGAGATTGCAGGTCAATAAAAAGTTTAGGGCCAGATGAGATAGATAGATAGATAGATAGATAGATAGATAGATAGATAGATAAGAGAATCATCAGCATAAAATGGGAAAGCCACATGGGATCATGAGATCACTAACTGATATAGTATAGAGGGAGAAAAGAAGAGGGCCCAGAACCCAGCATGACACATAATTAGATGGCATGTTTTGGATGAGGCTCTAACAAAGAACACTGAGAAGGAGTCATTAGATAAATAGAAGGCTAATGAGGAAAGAAAGGTATCCTGAAAACCTAGACAGAAGACATTGTAGAAAAAGAGAGGGTGATTAATAGTACTGAAGGTAGAAAAAAAGAGTAAAGACTGAAAAAAAGTCATTGGATTTGACAACTAAGATATTCTAAGGACTAAAACTGTCTGATCCAAATGAAAGAGACTGAGGCACAGCTCTGAATCAATGGCAATTTATTAAAGGGAATCTGGTCTTTTCAAATTTAGTAGACTTCACATCTTCCAAATGATCTGAGATGCCTTCTCTTTCCAGGGCTCTATTTTTATAGGGCTAGATATCCAGAATTCAGGAACAGTTACATGAAATACAGATTAAATCTATTGGTTGGCATATGATATAAAAGTTAAAATAATTAAAATATTATATCAGCAGGGTCATGAGTTGGATGAAGTAAAAAATATCTCCACTAACCATATGGTTGTTAGATTCTCCTGAGATTAGGCAGGAGGAAATAGTACAAACTATCATAGTCAGTGACCTATGTGGTCATAAAATAGCCCCTTGTGCCTCTTGGTCAAGGGATTAGTTTTAAGATACAAAACTAAATTAGGGAACTTTCCATGTAGTGTCACCTCTTCATGCTGGATTTGATCACCATGACAAGAAAAAAAAATATGTTGGAGGGCCTCTATCTTCCCATAAGTGAACTTTGAATCTGAAGTTCACAATTTTTGAGCCTTATACATAGATCTGATATGATTCTATCAAATTGATTAATATTGATTGGAATAGAACAGGAATACAAATGAATTATTTCTCACTATAGCAATAGTAACTTTGGGGAGAGTTATTTTAGTAGAATGTTAAGATTAGAAGCCAAACTGATTGTAATGAGTAAATTATAAGAAGAGTTTGAGAAGAGAGAAAGTAGAGGCTAAATGTCCTCATTTTTTTCTATGTAGTATAATGCAAGAGATTCATGGAAGTTTTGAGGAGGTATGAAAAGATTCAGATCTGCTGTGTCCAGTACAGGGGAGATGGCTTGTGAGGGAATTGATGAATCAAAGGGTTAGGAGTTATGGTGTGAATGAAGAAGGTTATATAAGGGAAGGCAGAGTTAATTGTTAAAACATTGGATAAGGAATTTTCAGAATTCTTGAATATGAAATATGAATATGAAAAGAATGCATGTCAAGGTTATGGGTATGTTCATATTTCTATGCAATTAAGATAGGATGGAGGAGGTACATGGGAAGCGAATAGTTCGAAAAACAGTGGAAAGAAGAAGCAATAAACTAGGAAAGAGAAGAAAAATTTTAAGTTATGTACTAAATTCATAGAGAAATGAAAGAGAATTTCTTAGGAGTCTATGGCGAATAGATCCAAGAATTGTGATTGGTTAGTAGTGATGAATAGTGTGAACTTCAAAAGAAGAAAGATTATACAGTGGAGGAAATAGGGATAGAGCCAGGAAATAGCAATAGGGAATAAGAAGTCTTCCAACTTCATTGTTTTAATTAGTAAGACAAGGATTAGAAAGGATGCTCAGGGAGCTTTTGGCTAGAGGTTGGCAGGGGAGTCAGGTTTCACTAATAACTAATCAATGGAAGAAGAGAGAAAAAAATGATTTAAGATGAAAAATGCACAATGTCTTGGTACCTGGGATTCATCAAAGAATTCTTCTTTGGATTGGAAGTTGTTTGGATTGTAGAGGCTGGTCAGCTGTGGTCTCCATTCTCATTACTTCCCTGTCCTTCCCCTGAATCAGACCTGTCAATACGTCCTTTTCCTGGAAGGGGCAGAAACAGCTTCCCAGGCCCTGCTCAGCATCTGCTGTCCTAGGATAATTTCAAGGGTCATTTATATAGGATTTTAAAGTTAGCAAAGCATTTTACAACCAATAGCTTGTTTGAGAGATCTACCTTGTAGTTATCATGATCTCCATGCTGAGCCTCAGAGATTTAACCAATTAAAGGACTCCTCCCAAAACTGCATGTCTTGTAAGTCAGAGGCCAGTTGGATAGAAGTCTTTCCTGACTCCCATTCTAAAGCTTTCTCCACTGGGTTTGGCTACCTTTGGGGTACCTGCAAGGTCCATGCAGGACACTCATTCTTTGGGGTTTTGAAGCCACTTTAGAAGCACACACACACACACATACACAGCATGTGGCCATCCCTGGGCTGGACCCTTCAAGCTTCATCAGCTAACACCTTGAGAGTATCAGCTGACAAGCACAAGGAGGATTAATTGACAGCTATCTGAAAGTAAGATGAGTATTATGGAGTTTGGCTAATGATCTATAGAAATTTGGAATCACTAAAATGTGAAGAGTATCACTACTCTTGAGAAAATTCATCATTACATGAAAAATTCCACTCTTCTCTATAGAGGTTGGAGAGTAATGAATTTAAGGGGAAGAAATCCTAGGATAAGGATTGAGTTTATCATTTCTTTGGCTATAGGGAATTTTTAAGGAAAGGGATTATATCTGTCTATGTAGGTTTCTATGTGCTCTGACACATAATCATAGAGGCTTTTCTAGAGCGTTGTAAGTTTATATGACTTGACCTGAGTCACACCTTAAGTATGTATGTATATACAGTGAATTTTAAACCTATATCTTCCTCAATTTAAAACTGGCACTTTCTCATCATCACTACAATAGTTGTGCAGATATTATAGATAGAGAAAAATGCATACACACATTATATATCTATGTATGTGCATGTGTGTATGTGTGTATAGGTTATGTAATGTGTATATATTTGTGTCATTTATCCTTCCTTTTTGAAGAACCAATGATAACATGAAGTGATGTCTTGACTTGCGCATAAATTAAAGCTAAGTGAGGTAAAGTTGAACAAAGTTGTCAACTTCCCTCTCTTCAGAGTTACTGAAGTAGAATAGCAGGACAAAACTCAATTGGCAATGGCCCAGGATATGCTGGATGACTTAGTGTCTTTGATGTCTGACCAACCTCTAAGTACTCCACAGTACCTGCTTCATGACCATTGAAAGAAATTATTCTCATCTGCCTATCCCACTGGGGGGAGTCTTAACATGCTTAAGGCAGATATCCCCAAATTCACCAATATGTTTGAGTTCTATCACTTACCCTCAACCTGATTTATTTCATTTGCTGAAATGGTTTTACTTGGATGTGGTCTGTGCATACTACAGCATTTTGAAGTCAAAGAGGACAGCTGAGTGACAGGTAGACACCAAAGGTAAATGAACAGCTCAGTAAAAGGCTCTGCAAGTGCTCGTACCATAGATACTCATCCCCGAAAACTTTATTCCTTTATCTAACAAAATTAAATATTGAAATTAGACATCAAAGTAAAGCTGGAACAAGAATTTCCCTTATATGTCTTTTAATAGATCCTTTGTTAAAATTGCTTTTTAGATCTATGAATTCAATCCTGATAAAAATCAAGAAAATTTCATGTCTTAGCAAAATGGTTTTTAATTTCCTGCTATCATTGACCAAAAAGTGGTTATTGCCTTCTGAATTTCCAGAAAGTTAGAATGAATGACATTATATTATTTTAAAATTCTGGTTTAGTTAGCTTAAAGTGAAATATGCTTTAAAATTATAGAAATAAACTGCCATTAGTTTTTGGAATAACAATGTTAATTTTAATGTTACAGTGAAATGAGATATTAAAATAATATAAATGAATAAAAAATCAATGGTAATTAAGCCTAGATTAAATTTCTATTGGATACAGATTTGAGGACAATTCACCATTGAAATAAGCTTAAAAGAGATGTGACACATACATACAAAAAATGAGAGAAAAATAATAATGCCTTGTGTAAAAATAAGAGAGATTAAAAGAAGGTACCACACAGTGCAAAATGTGGATCAAGTTACAACTAACTGGCATAATTAGATTCTCTTAGAGGAGGTATGTTATCTGATATCTGAAGAATTAGAATTTTTCAAGATATAATTGTGAAAAAAAAGACATTTCATACTTGAAGAACAACATCAGCAAGGAAAACTGGAATGTAGGTTTTTTAAGAGGTGCAATTTGACTGGCTCAGAGCAAATAAAGGACAGTAGTATGAAACTAGAAAGATACATCAGTACCAGATTGTGAGGAGATCTTAAAGAGCATGACAAAGAGGTTAAATTGTATGTGTTAATAATTAGAAAGATACTCAAATCTTGTTATAAGTTTAACTAAAGCTATATATGTAAAATTAGTTTTGCAAAAGTATGCAGGATGGATTGGGGTTAGAGAGGAAAGATAGGAAAGACGGGGAAGGGGACAGAGGGGGAATAGGCAATTGTTAGTCAAGGTCCTAGGTAATCGTTGTGAGAACTGAGACAAAGAATACCATTAGAGATATTACTGAGATAGAAAAAAAATAGAACTTGCCAATTGGTTAGATGTATAATGTGAAGGAGAGAGGAAAGAAATTGATAAAAACCAAAGTTTTTCAAATGGAAGCCTGAATAAAGGGGGGAACTGCTGACAGGAATAGTGAACACAGAAACAAGGAGCAGGATAATGAATAAGATAATGAATTCAATTTTGAACATGTTGAGTTTGAATTGCCAGCAAAGAATTCAAGTAAAGATGCCTTGTAAGCATTTGTAGTATGGAAGAGTGCTCAAAACCTTTCAAATACCTACTTTTGCTGGTTCCAACAAATCCCCAAGCACCTATACATATGTGTGTATATACTTAAATATACATACACTTAAATGTGTCAATGTTGTTCATTTTACCTATGCCATCTCTTTGAGAAGAGAAACTGTTTCCTTTGCATCCCAGAGCATAGATAATATCTGGTAAACAAAACATGCTTACTGGGTACTTTTTGATTGCTTGAAAGTCAAGACTTGGTCGTTGTTGGAGCTTTGGCAATGAAAAAGCTTACCAGTGGAGACAGCATAGAAAAAGGAGTATAAAGAGCAAACAAAACAAAACAAAACAAAAAGGCAACCAAAAAAAAAAAACAACTTTTAGGCAGATATAAATAGGAGTAGAGTAGGACAGGGGGAAAGGAAGAGAAAAACAGGCTCTGTAGGTAAAGAAGGAGCAAGAAAAAGCAAAATAAACAAAAAAAAAAAACCAAAAACTAAGTTCTCCAGAAGAAGAAACAGGAGATTAAAATGGAAGATACAGTACGCAGAAGGGTAAGCCCAATGATTTCAAATGTTGCAGAAAGGAATAAAATGATGAAGATCACACTTACAGATTTAGAACTAGATGAAATTTTAAAAGACCAATAAAAGAAGTCCACTGGATTTGCTTATAAAGTGGAAGTTTTTAATTGGTCATTGATGTGGTCATGTTTGGTAGAAAGGTAAATTATAGATTGTGAAAATGATGAAAACAATGATAATTGTTTGTATTTATATGGTAATTTAAAATTTGCATGGTGCTTTATACACAAATATTATGGTATTTGATCTTCAAAACAACCATTGGGTAGAGGTGTTTTTATTATCCCTATTTTCTAGATAGACAATGAGATAGACAATGATTAAATGACTTGCCCATGTTTACACAGTTTATGAGACCAGATTTGAGATCATGAGTTTCTAACTACAGATACAACACTATATCCAAGGTTATCACCTTGCTACACAGAAAAAGAGTATATGTGTGTGTGACACACACACACACACACACACACACACATATATATATTTCATTATGAAATAAAATTTAGAAATTTAGTGTTATTATGTAGAAAGGAAGATCAGAAAGCATATTATGCTCCACGAATTAAAAGGAAGAAATGTATTTAAAAAGTGTTATCTTTGCATTCAGTAATTCATTAATTAATATCAATACAACTCACTTAAAATGTGCTATATGCTTTTCACTACAGATATTGAAAATACTTTTCAAAACTGAAAAAACATAGCAGAACATCCTGTAGGCTCCTGTGCTGAGTATATGATTTAGTTATAATATAGTCATTTTGATACTTTTATTCTAATAATCTTGGTCCTTTTCATTAAAGCTTCTATATTTTAAATTTGCCTAAGCTATATTGCCTAAGTTCCCCAACAAAAATCTCAACCAAAGTTGAAGGCCTCAATTCTGTCTTCCTTTATTTCTCCTAATTAGGCTTTTTTTTCAACTCTTCTTTTTTCTGGCAAAGTCTTTGATTTTCTCAGTTCAATTCAATTCAAAAATAATTATTAAATACTGTGTCTACTGCCATGTCAATGGAAGTTTTGTTTTTTAAATCACTGTACTTGTCCTAGGTTTCCAACATTTGTGTTTCCTAGATTTACTCTCTCTTCCATAGTTAAATATCTCTACTGGTTCGAACTTTATTTCCCTTTTGTCTCAAAAGGTTCACTTTAGTACTTTTTATTATCACTGGCCCATTTAAGAGTTGACTTCATTTTTCACGCTGAAATCTTGTTCTACTTTTTGAAATGTTTCTGCCTCAAAACATGTGTTAATATTGTTAATATTGACTAAAATTATTTTATTTTTGGTCTTTATGTACAATTTTTCTCTAAACTTTCAAAAGGAAAAGTGTTAGAACTCTCACAAAGGAGAGGTATTAATTGTAATGGTTACTGCAACAAATACCACTTATTGCTATGGTAGTATAGAAAACCGTGAAACAGATACTAAATCACAAAACTGAGATACACATAATCTCAAAACACACAAATATATGCACTTGGATTAATTTTCATCTCTGTTATTTTTTATATGTACAAAGGAACTTTTAATAACACTTTTCCCATCACTGAATACCCAATACACTTTAAAATCTGATTCTAAAACATCAGGGCAATTCCCTTTCATGATTTCCTGGAAGATAGCATCAAGGTTCTTTTTTTCATTGTGACTTTCAGGGAGTCCAATAATCCTTAGATTGTCTCTCCTGGATCTGTTTTCCGAGTCAGTTGTTTTTCCTAGGAGATATTTCATATTTTCTTCTATTTTTTCATTTTTTTTTGTTTTTGTTTCACTGATTCTTGAAGTCTTATTGAGTCATTCATTTCAATTTGTTTAATTTTAATTTTTAAGGTATTATTTCCTTCAGTTATCTTTTTTAGGTCCTTTTGTAACTGGCCAATTGAATTTTTTGGTTCATTGCATTCTTTTTCCATTTTGCCAATTTTATTTTTCAGTGAATTGTTGTCTTTTTCCAATTCACCAATTTTGTTTTTCAGTGAATTGTTGTCTTTTACCAATTCACTATTTTTATTTTCCAATGAGTTGGCGACTTTTTTCCAATTCACCAGATTTATTTTCCAGTTTTTCACATCTCTGTTGCAGGGCAATATTTCCTTCTTGCACTGCTCTCAATTTATTTCCCCATTCTGCTTCTAGCTCTCTTTTGAGATTCTTTATGCAATCTTCCAGGTAAGTCTTCTGAAAGGGAGACCAGCTTAAGTCCACCTTTGTGGCTTTATCTGGGATTGTTTTCAGAATCTCAGGATCTGGGGACTTCTCTAGTTTCTCTCCGTAAATGCTGTCTATGGTGAGAGCTGTCCTTCTTGCTCATGGTTTTGAGCTGAGGTATCAGTCACCAGCAGGGAATTCTGCAGCAGCAGCAATTTCAATTTTCCCTGGGGCAATTTGCCAAGTTGACTTCCGGTCTGGGGCTGATCTCCTTAGATCTGCACTAGGACCATGCTTTCAGCTGCTCTCAATCCACCCTTTACCAAAGGTAGACATGCCAAAGCACCTGCCTGCAAGCAGAGCAAAGTGGCCCAAGTGTCTCCCAGGGACTTCCTGGCAGCCTAAAATCTCCTGGTCCTTCCCAGCCCCGGACTTGCACCCTGGCTGCGCACTGGCGTCTGAGCGCCAGGAGCTGCTTGATCCCCTGCCCGTCTAAAACTGACCTCAGAAGTTCTTTCAAAGTAGATATTTGATAGAAGTGCATTGCAGTTCAAGAGTTTGGTGGAGTCCTTACTCCAGAACCAATTCAGAGGCTCAATTTATCTGGGTCTGAGGGAAAGTCTCAGGAGCTCACAGAGAACACTGTCTGCAGTTTGCCATCTTGACTCCGCCCTCCCAATACACTTTAAAATCAATGTGAAAAAAGGATTGTTCCCTAAAACACTAATTCATAATTGTGTGTAATTACTTCTTTTCTTAGTTTTATTGTTATATATTCTCATTTTGATTTTACCTTCTTGTTGTATATATATTCTTAAATATTAATGAATCATAACTATATAGATACATACATGTGTATAAACACATTCTCAATCAGCACTGCTTTGTTGTTTTGTTTTTCTCTAAGTGGTGTAATACTTTTAATTATACAAGTGTTTATGATTTATACACCTGGCATGGAACTCAACTCATTATTATATTATGCATGCATTATAATGATACTTTCAAGGCAAATGATCTCTTCTCTCCAGCTAGAATCCTTGTGTCTCTTGAAATAAAGAAACAATTGTTATGAAATGATCTCCCTCTATGACACTGTTGCTGATACAGAGCAGCCTTTTTGGTATATACCTTTGATTTTCTTTGTATAGTAAATTGTCCTTGTAAGAGTCAACAAGAGCTTGGTAAAAGACAATTTAGATAGCTGCCTAGGTTCTTATGAGGTTAACTGGTTTATCCTGAGTCTTGCATCAATATATGTCTGTCAGGACTTGAACTCAGTTTTCTTTGACTCCAATTCCAGCACAGTATCTAGTGTTATGTTTTTTCTCTGTTAAAGCAGCATTGAGTAATTAAATACTATTTTCTGACAAATTTGCTTTGAGAATAGTTAAAATTTTTCCTCTAGTTACTTTCATTAAATATATTTTTAATTTTAAAAATCTAGTTAATATTCAAAAATGTGTAAAGGAAAAATAAGAAGATGAGATTGTTTACCAATAATTTATATTTAGATAATTTAAATAATGATCACAGATATTTTAATTCTATAAATCAAAATTACCATGCTAAAATTATTGAATAATAAAATCAAAAACATTTTAATATTATCTTATGTAACATATCTAATAGTAAAATCACCACCCAACAACTCTAACAAATAGTTGTCCTACCTCTATTTATAATAGGGAACTCACTATTATATGAGACACCTCATTTTCTTTTGGGAAAATCATGATAAGAATAGATATTTCCCAAAATCTACTATCTAACAATTCTAGTTTCTAGGAGTACACAAAATAAATCTAAATATCCTTCTAATAATAGTTCAGAATTTTAGACACTGATTAATCTCTCTTAAGTCTAGCTAGGTACTAAACCCAGTCTGGCTAATTGATTGAAAAAAATGGCACATTATAGACTAGCATGCTTATTTCTGTTAAAACAACATCAAAACTCAGACTTTCAGTTTTTATGACACTCCCCCTTCCCAGTTAACTAGTCACAGCCTAGCTGGTGTACTTGTATTTACTATTACAATACAAGTTGCCTCTACACTTCATTCAACCTGGACTTCTTTAGCCCATTTTCCAAGACCCTCTCTTCCATTAGATTTTCTAAGTTCTCTTGAATTAAAAATAATCTAACCCTCCTCTCAACTCCAATAATATTTTACTTGTATCTCTCTTATTGACAATTTGTCTTTCACATTTTTTATAAATTTCCACAACTTATATCTCTTTTTAGACAATCAAATCTAAGAACCTGAATGCAATTCCTTATGCAGTTTGTACTTCTAGCACAGTTCCTGGAAGATATACTCTCTCAAAAAATATTTATTGTATACATTAACAGATCAATCTGATTATATATATATATGTATGTGTATACATATATATATATATATAAAATATCATTTCTATTTTTCCTATGTTATGCTGACCCGAAAGGTCACTGCATTTCACTCCTTAAGTTCATGAATTTATCTGCAGTTATATAAAATCTTGGGTTTCTTGATATTCATAAACAATTTCCCCATTCCTTATGTTTGCTCAAAATATATTTTATCTTTTTGTTGTCATCCTTTAGGCATGAGTACCATGTTATCAAATTTTAATAATAAATATGAAATCTATACATTGATGTGATGATGATGATCTAATTTGATCTTTACAACAATTGTGGAAAGAAGGTAACATTATTATGAGAGTTTATAAATTTAGAATTATAAACTCAGAAGGAATAGAAAACCTACTCATCGTTATAAAGTCAACAAGGATCTTAGGCAAGATTTGAACTTGGGCCTTTCTACCTTCCAGATTCCAAGTAATGTGCTATATTATATAAAGTACATCACTGTTTCATATATAGAAGCAGATATTTTATACATATATATATATATTTATACACACAGAAATATATACATATATATACAGATATATAAAGATATATATATCTGCATATATATACAGATATAAAGATAAAGATTTTTAGCCAAAACTTTCTTATTCTTTCCTAAAAATTAAAGGGACATCTATCCACTTTGAATCTATTTTCACAATTACTTTCTTGTTTTCAATTTTACAAATATCTCTCCCATTAAAGTTCAGTTAAAGCCTATATAATCAAATCACTAGTTCTTTGGTATATCATATTTTCCCAAGGGGAATTCTATAGTATTCCTTGGAAAATAGTCATGGTATTTTATGTTCAAAAAAGGCCTTACAAATTAGCTATTCTAACATCCCTCCATACACCCATCCTTTATTTAACAAGTGAAGAAACAGAAACGTTGGGAAAGGAAATGACTTGCTCAAAGTAACACATGCTGTAAATTGCAAATGTATGATTTGATTTCAGGCCTTTTGATGCTTAATTCAATATTCATAACATCATTCTGTGGTTAGAATTAAATGCTGTCTTTGCTATATCCACATCATCCTCATCATTACTAACTTTTAAGTCTTACAAAAGTACCTTAAAAATGTTATTGTATTTTTGTCCTTATAACAACCCTGGAAATTGGGTGCTGTTATTACCCTGTTTACATATAAAGAGGAAATTAAAGTGCCCAGAGTTTATGATCTTTTTCAGAGTAACATGACTAGTAAAAGTCTATATTGATAGTTAAACACATCTTTCTACCACTGGTCCAACACTCTTTCGACTGAGCCCCTTGCTAATTCCATAATTTTCACCAAATTTTGTATCCTCTTTTCATTTTTTCTCTAAAAGAGGAGGGCTAGATGTGATGATATAAAAGTACAAATCCAGCTTTGTAGATTAGACATCTATTATTCCAAATCCTGTGTTCTTTCTACAAAACTATTTTCATAACTAATTAATGACAGCTTCTGCACTGGAACCCAATTTTCTGTCTACCTCCCAGAATAGCACTCTTCTTAATCATATATTATAATTAGCCAAAAAACAAAACAAAACAAAAAAAAACACTTTTTTAAAACTACATTGATAATGTCCAAGTTGTTAAAGGATTAATTCACTATAGATTTCTTTAAAAAGAGAGTTACTTGATGCATTTAAATTGCATATAATTCACACAATTCATCTAAACATTTTTGATACACTTAAGGATACATCAAGTATTTAATGTAAGGTATATCTAGAGCACCTCTAGCTTCTAATGTTAATGATATGTTCCTTAAAATCATAATATTGGTCTTTGATAAGCCAGAATTGGCACATCAAATTATCCATGTCATCTTGGCACGTAAATTAAGTTTAATTTGGGAATGGAGGGAGTTCAACTATATGTGTCATTTTGAAAGCCTGGTCATATTTATCTACTAACTTGAATTCAAAGAATCTTTGAATATTATGGATTTTTACCCTTTTAAATCATTATTTAAGAGAAAGAAAAAATTGAAAAAACAAGTCTAATGACCCTAAGGAAAATTATTTTTGGAAATGTGGCAAGTTCATGTTCACACCATACTTGGCAATAACTATTGATCACCACTTATCATTTGCATAAAGAAATAGGATTGACAGAATGTGCCCTCACATGAAATAATAGTTATGGCACATTTTTACAGAGGGCAAAATCATGTAGAACTTGCGAGGTTACAAATTGTGTAATTTCATGCTTCATTTTTAATAGTAGTCGTAGAAATACTATTTTCCCCTAAAATAATTTTATAGTAAAAGCTTTCAGTTTTGTCTAGCTAATTCATTGACAATATTTCACAAAAAATATAACTTGTATAAATATTTTTGATACAATTTACCATCAATTATTTAGAACACTGTAATCTCTATTAGCCCATGAATTCAATTTGAATTGTTTTTCAAATATGTTCCGATAATGTTTATTTCCTAGTAAAAGTGGTAAGGTCAGCAAGAGTCATGTAATAAAACTAATGTTACTTGACAGGGTAGCATCTTCTTTTTGTCTGAGTCTTTTAAAAAATCTTATCAAAGTTGTAAAGCACATCAAGTGAAGAGATGTCATCAACAGAAAAGTGATGATCTCTTTTCTTGCACCAATATTTGGAATTCAAAGTTAAGTATAACCAAAATAAATCTCAGTGAGTTTTATTAGATGAATTTTTATTTGATAAAAGGAATTGTGGCACAAACATAATTTTCAAGGCTAAAAATAAATCTTATCATTCTAAGAATATTATGTAAATATACATTTATAATTGAGGAACTGGTAAAACAAGTGTATGTTGATGTCTAATAGTAGGGATCTTGCCCCGATTCAGTCCCCACACAGATATTCTATGATTATTTCTTTTCCACTTACTTCATAGCAAAGAAAAGTCTTTAGTTGACTGTTGTAAATAAGTTTACATATAAAATTTCTCCAACAGAGAGAACTAATGGTTCCTTCTTTGCTGAATACCATGTGAAAGAAGACTGAACTTCAGAGAGCCATTGTTGTGATGCCCGTATTCCCAATAATTCCCAATGAATTGGCCAACTAGCATATTGTTTCTGAGAAAGAACTTTCATTCTTCTCTTGTTTGTATGTTCATTTCTTTATTACAGGACACTGAAAGTTATTACAAGGCCAGATAGTAGCCATATCAAAGAAGAAGCAAGTTGTAAGGAAAGGAAAATTATAAGGTGGCAATATATCTTTCTGGTTGCCAAACCACTAAGTTACACAAGTAAAGATTTGTCCTTTGTGCTATGAAATAAATTCATTAGTGGAAATGCTTATAAAAATATCTCATTTCAAAAATACATAGAGAATTGACTCAAATTTCTAAGAATTCAATCCATTCAATCCAATCAAGTTGATAAATGGTCAAAGGATATGAATGTACAATTTTCTGATGAAGAAATTGAAACCAATTCTAGTCATATGATAAGATGATCTAAATCATTATTGATCAGACAAATGCAAATAAGGTACCACTACACACCTCTTAGATTGGCAAAGATGACAAAAAAGATAATGATGAATGTTAGAGGGAATGTGGGAAAATTGGATCATTGTTGGTAGAGTTGTGAACTGATTCAACCATTCTGGAGAGCAAATATGGAGCTATGCACAAAGAGTTATCAAACCGTGCATATCTTTTGATTCAGCAATGTCTCTACTAGACCCATATCCCAAAGAGACCATAAGAACAAAAAGGACCCACATGTGCAAAAATGTTTGTAGCAGTCCTTTTTGTAGTAGCAAGAAAGTGGAAACTGAGTGAATGCCCTTCTCTTGAGGAATGACTGAATAAGTTATGGTGTATGAATGTTATGGAATATTATTGTTCTATAAGAAACAATCAGCAGGATGATTTAAGGACTGATGCTAAGTGGAGTAGAACCCAGAGAACATTGTACACAGCAACAACAAGATTATATGATGATCAATTCTGATGAAAGTGGCTCTTTTCAACAGTGAAGTGATTCAGGCCAGCTCCAAGGGACTTGTGATGGAGAGAGTCATCTACACCTAGAGAGAGGACTGTGAAGACTGAGTGTGGTTCACAACATATTTTCACTTTTTTGTTGTTGTTTGCTTGCTATATATTATCTTTCTCCTTTTTTTCTGTCTTTTTGATCTTTCTTGTGCAAAATGATAAATGTGGAAATATGTATAGAAGAATTACACATATTTAATATATATTGAATTACTTGCTGTCTAGGGGAGGAGATGGGGGAAGGGAGGAAGAAAAAATTTAAACTCATGGTTTTTCAAGGGTGAATGTTGAAACTTATTTGTATATATTTTGAATATAAAAAGCTTTAAAAAAGTAATATATAATTTAAATAATAACTCCTTAATGATGTATTTTGGTTTTACATATCGAAATTTCCAATTATGTGGGATAGGCGCCTTTCCCAAATTAACTAATTATAGACATCTCCGAGTACAAAGAGAAAGCATTTATTTAATCCCTGCAGGAAGAGGCCCATACACACACCTGGGAGCCATCCCATCTCCTGCCATGTGGTTGTGAACCTGGCCAGCAGGAAATAACAGCAGGTTAAATAGGAAAAGACCCAAGCCTTTTCACTGGATTGACTAAAAGGACGCAACCATCCTTGCCCAATGATCACCAATGCCATCTGCCCTCCCACAGGTCACAACACTTACTATAACCTCTTGTTACTCCCTGTCTGACCTTTTAGAGATCATGTGACTTCCTAGGATCCTTCTTGCACCCAGAATCCAAAGCCCCATCTCCCAATTCTGGGAACAGGGTTCATGTGACTCAATACTGAAAAGTACTTCATCCAATCAGTCCCATTCACAATGTACCTTAATACTACTTCTCATGGAGAATTATATCTCATAACAAAGAACAAAAGAAAAAAAAAATACAGCACATTCAAAAAGTCAGTCATTATTTTCAATGTTCCACATCCATTGTCCCTCAAAGGAAAATATCTAAGAAAGGTATCGTCTTTTGTCTTTTCTTTCACTCTAAGTTTGGTTTGTTAGCACTTCAGAGCATTTAATTTTAATGTATTTCCTTCCACTAACCTTGCAATAATCGTTTCATATATTTTTTATCTTCTTTTGTCTCTTTGCATTAGTTCATATAATTTTCATCACATGCAAGTATTATTGTAGCATAGTAAAATTTCTTAACATTTATATACTGCAATGAATTCAATCATCACCCAATAAGTAGACATTTATTTTCTTTGCAATTCTTTGCCATTAAAAAGAAAGACTATTATTAACAATTTGGTATATATGGAACCTTAGGGTTTGGGGGGGGGGCTTCTTTTTTATTTGTTTTGATCATTATCTACCTTGGGATATATGCTTAGTAATAGAATCTTTGAATCAATAATTATTCATTTATACATTCTTTGCAAAGTTACATTTTTTTTTCATGTCTGGGAATGCTCAAAATTACACTTTTAGTAATTCATAGCATGGTGCAGAGGAAAGAGTAAGGTGCTCGATTTCTGCTTCAGATACTGAAATAGTGGCATGAACACTATTTGAGTCTTTTAAATTTTTCTAAGTCTAAGTTTCCTCATCTATAAAAGGATAGGGTTTGATCTCAGTGACATCTAAGGTACCTTTAGCTCTAAATGTTTTGTGTTATGCATCTCTGAAGGGAAACCGTAGAATTATTTTGATTGACAATTCACTTAGTGATTTGAAGCATTTGTATGCAAATTTTAATAATTCATAATTTTTTCCATATCATTTGACCACTTATCTACTAGGGAAAAAAACTATTTTGCTGTTTTATTTCTCTTAGATGTTTATGTCTTCTTTGTTTGATTGGTATCAGAGATACCTGATTAAAAGTTCCCTACTCTATTCCTACCAAAGAGACAGTTCCCCTTTTTATACTATTTTTCTTTTGTTCATGAAAAAAACTTTTTGTTTTCATGTAATCAATATTATCTATATTGTGTTTCTGAATCACCCAGATTTTTTTTTGATTAAGAATTCATTAAATATCACTTAGGTGTGAAATTCATGTTTTCTGGTACTTTTTCAGGAAAATAAAATTTCTTTTACTATGCAGGCCATATATATTCATTTTGAATGTATTATGATTTTTGGTGTTCACTTTTGTTTTAATCAATTTGCCTCCAGATCCCATGTAAATTTTGCTAGAAGTTCCTGTCAAGTAAGGAGTTCTAATCTCTAATCTAGGTGATTTGATTTTTTAAACTTTATAGAATTCTAGGTTTTTTGGCTCATTTACTTCTGATTCTTTCATATCAAATCAAAAAGAAGAAAGAAAAGAAAGGAGAATGAAATAAAAAAAAAAACAGAAGCCTAATTGTCATGACTTTAAAGATGAAGCTGGACAAAGTAAACAATCAAAAACGTTGCAGAATGAATAAGAAAACAATAATTCTATAGTCTGTTGAATTAAAAAAAATACATGCTAAAAGTAAGGACAAAAAATCAAAATGATAGTTTGAAATATCTCTTTGAAGCATGATACCAAAAAGCAGGAGTTGCAATTATACCATTCTGTTTTTCAGTCATTTCAATTATTCCTTACTCTTCATGATCCCCTATGGGGTTTTCTTGGCAAAGATACTAGAATGACTTATTATTTCCTTCTCCAACTCATTTTATAGAGGAAAAAAATTAACTAGATTATAAAAAAAATAAATCAATAATGTTCATTTTTCAATGTCAGAAAAATATAACAAAAAGATCAAAAATAAAATCAACAAATCAACAATTTGACAGAATTTAGAGCAACAAGAATCAGAGGGTTTTCTGAAAAAGACCATTATATAAATATCTCATCATAATGAATGTTTGTTTTGCAAAATAATTTTTATGCCAGAAATTGTTAACACAATCTTTACAAATCATAATGCAATAAAATTACAATCAATACTGGGATCATAAGACTTTATAGTTTAGAAAATATATTCATAAAGTATTTAATAAGTTAGAAAATATTAAATGCTGAGAATACAAATATCAATAAAAGGATACTTCCTGCTCTCCAGAAGCTTAAATTCTGAGAGAAAAAAAGCAAAAGTGAGCTGGAAAGGATTGAAGAAAAGGTATCTACCTGGGGCGTGTGTTAGAAAATTAGTCTAAAGAGTAAAAGTTAGAAATAATTTTAGGGGTTCTAGGTACTTTCTCAAATAGAAATTTTGGAGAAAGAGTTCACCAAAGTGTGAGAAATGGATTTATTTGGTTTCCATACATTAACATTAAATTGGAGAAATGAAACTTGAATTAGAAAATTGAAACCCAGAAGGATATGGGAGGGTAGCCAAAGAGTGGAGGTTACCTCTCCCAAAGAAGGTAAGAATGTAACCTCCCAGGGACTGTTTTTTTTTTTTTTTAATTTTTTCTTTTTTAATCTGGGGTGGTGTCCTGAGATTTGAAAGGAATCTTTTGTTCTTTGCTCCTAGTTTTCCACTGTTATCTTCACTTTCTAGAAAGGATGTTCCTTGGAAGCAGGGACTGGATTGAGTGGGAAAAACCTACTCTATTAAACATTTAATAGCCTCAGACTATTTTACCTCAATTTTTTTTAGAAATCCAGGCCAGTGGGGAAAGGAGCCATGGGTTTGGGGAGGAGAGCTCATGTTGGAGAATAAAAAAAAAGAAATGACCTTTGCCTGTGTGTGTGTATGTCTCTAAAACCATGCTTTGTGTATCAGAGACTGCACACCTTTTCTCACGAGAAAGAAATAAGCTTTTTCCTACACTCATAGTCAGACTTCTGATTATTTTAGTGTTCACTATTGTCCCACACATGAATATTACTGAACAACTAAAAGATACATTAATGAAGGTATAATAAAGACATCTAGAACAGATTTGGAGAATTGTATGTAGTTGAGCTCTCTGATTTTTTTCCCTCAAGTTCCACATTAGGATAATAACAGCATTTATCTAACTAGATTACAGTAGAGATCAAATGAGATGATGGAAAACACCTTATAAAACAAGATATACATCAACTATTATAATTCTGAGTGGCACATTTTAAGAAGGGCATTGATAAGCAAAAGTCTTAAGAAAAGGGCCAAAAGATAATGAAAGACTTTTTAGAAAACATATAGATGAATCAAATAAAAGAGAAGAGAGTATTAAGTATCAAAAAGTGTAGACTTAATGGAAACATACTTTTTTTATCTAAGAAGTTGAAAGACTCTTACAGATTTTTTTTTCTGTTGAATCCTCAATGAAAAAGTTAAGTGCAATGAGTTAAAACTGCAGAGAAAAAAAGTTGAAATATCGGGGGTGGGAGGGAAATTCTTATCAGAATTATCCCAAAAAGAAATAGGGTTGGGGGTGGAGCCAAGATGGCGGAGTGAAAAGGTGACTTTCTGCCTCTCCTCCAATCTTCTCTCAAATCAACAATAAAATAAGCCTCTGAACTGATCTTCAAGTCAACGAACTCAGAAATATTTGGACACTGCTCTCTGGATAACTTCATATCAGGTTAGTTGGTCTCAGAGAGATAAATAGACGACTCTTGTGTAGGCAGGAAGGGAGGGTAGGACTCAGCTCAGCTCATCATGGCAGAAATTCCAAATGCCAAACTCCAAATTCCAAACACCTGGAGTTTATCTGACACCCTGGGGACACTCTGCCCTGATTGGGGGCAGGTGTTCTGGCAGACTTGCCTTGTTTAAGGAGTAATTTGGACTTAGTACTAGCCCCCACCGGCCCAGCACCTTAAGTTAACTCGCCGAAGGGCCCCAGGGCAAAGCTGTTCAGCCGCCGTTTTTTTATTTTTTTTCCCTACCTTAAAGAGATATCCACGCTGTCTAAAAAAATATGAAGAAGCAAGAGAGACCTCTCAACATAGACAGTCTTATCAAGTCAAAGAAGCATTGACCCCAGATGCTGAGGTTCCTTTAGATAAAATGCCAGATGAAGGTATTAAAGACCATCACTGGTCACTTTTTCAAAAGGCCTTTCTGGAAGATTGCATAAAGAACGTCAAAAGAGAGCTGGAGGATAAATGGGAAAATAAACTGAAATCAGTGCAAGAAGGATACAATATCTTGCAAGAAGGATATGATGCCCTGCAAAAGAGATATGAAAAAGACACCAAGTTATTAAAAAATAAAATTAGTGAAGTGGAAAATGAGTGCAATGAACACATTGGCCAGTTACAAAAGGAGCTTAAAAAGGTAACTGAAGAAAACAACACTTTAAAAATAAGAATTGAACAAATGCAAGTGAATGACTCAATAAGACTTCAAGAATCAGTCAAACAAAAACAAAAAAAAATGAAAAATTAGAAGAAAATATGAAATATCTCCTAGGAAAAACAACTGACTTGGAAAATAGATCTAGGAGAGACAATCTAAGGATTATTGGACTTCCTGAAAACCATGATGAAAAAAAGAATCTAAACACTATCTTCCAGGAAATCCTGAAAGAAAACTGCCCTGAGATTGTAGAATCAAAGGGCAAAATCACCATTAAAAGAATTCACCGATCACCTCCTGAAAGAGACCCCAAAATTAAAACCCCAAGGAATATCGTGGCTAAATTTCAGGACTATATCACCAAGGAGCTGATTCTGCTAGCAGCTAGAAAGAAACAATGCAAATACCGAGGATAAATAATTAGAATCACACAGGATCTGTCAGCCTCCACACAGAAGGATCAAAGGGCCTGGAACCAGATATTCAGAAGGGCAAAGGAACTTGGATTACAACAAAGAATAACCTATCAAGCTAGAATGAACATTATCCTCCAGGGGAGAAGATGGTCATTCAATGATATAGGTGAATTTCACTTATTTCTAATGAAAAGACTGGATATGAACAAAAAATTCGACACCCAAACACAGAACTCAAAAGATGCATAAAAAGGTGAAAAGGAAAGGACTCTTGAGAACTTTATTTCTACTATGGGGATACTCAAAGTTTGGGGGTATAATTAACTAGATATTACTTTGATAATATGAAAAAGACAACTAGAGGGGAAAAGGTTGTCACACTGGGGAAAAGAGATAAAAAGTGGTAAAATAAGATCCAAAAAAAGGAGGTAAAAACAAGGTAAAATCACTTGAAGGGGCAAAGAAAACCTAATATAATTGAGAGAAAGAGGGGAGGGAGATGAGCATTGTATAAATCTTACTCTCATCAGGTTGGGCTCTAAAAGTGTATATCAGACATTTGATTTCACATAGAAACTTGTCTGTTGCTAGAGAGAAGTGGGAAGGAAAGTTGGAAAAGTAAGGGACAAACTAATAGAAGGGAAAATAGAAGAATCAGGGGAAAGGAGTAAAAACAGGGGGAGGGGATCTAAAGGGTGGAGTATTGTTTTTGGGAGGGGGTCATCAAAAGCAAAGTACAGAGGAGGGGGGAAGGGAGAAAGGGGAAAGGAAAGGGGAAAACATAACTTGGGTAAATAAGATGGCAGGAAATAAAGAATTAGTTATTCTATCTGTGAATGTGAATGGGATGAACTCTCCCATAAAGCAGAAGCGGATATCAGACTGGATTAAAAACCAGAATCCCACAATATGTTGTCTACAGGAAACACATCTAAAACAGAGTGACACATATAGGATGAA
>JAJPUD010010248.1:44002-63596 GCA_023553655.1 Myrmecobius fasciatus | reverse complement strand
TGTGTGTGTGTGTGTGTGTGTGTGTGTGTGTGTGTGTGTGTGTGTGTTGGATATATATATATACATATATCTGTATGTATATATGTAGATAGAAAGAATATAAAGCATAAAAATGAGGTAACTTAAGAGAGATATAAAGAAATAGTAACTGAAATGGGAGGGAATCAGAAAAGACTTTGGGAAGAAATGGGGAATTTGAGAAGGAGCTAGTAGGTCACTTTGACTACATAGGAAGTACATGGTAGAGAATAATGTGCAAGAAGGCTGGAAAGGGAAGCTGGAATCAGATTGTGAAGGGCATTAAATGCCAAACAGAAATTTGGATTTTATCCTAATGACAACCAGGACTCACTAGTGCTCCTTTGGCAGGGGAGTAATAATCACCAGACCTATGCTTTAGGAGTATCATTTTGGCAACTGTGTGATGTATGGAAATGGGGGAGACTGGAAGGAACAGAATATAAGATAGATTCAAGAAAATGACTAAAGTCAGAAAGGAAATAGGAAATCCTGGGGTCCAGGAGCCCATCAAAGACAAATATGTCTGCTTTACAATTTTGCTGCATGAAAACCTTGCCCTTCTCTGAACTGACTAATTTTTGGCAAAACCCAATGACTTTGCTTTGTTTTCATACTCTTATTTTTCTGTAGCAGTCAGCATTATTGAGGCTACCTTTTTGCTCATGAATGTATCTCTTCATCTTATCTTTTTCCCCCCTTTTGTTCCTTCTTGTATTTTCATGATAAATATAGAAGATATGGTGCTAACTTTCATTCTCATCAACCCTCTTCTCATTCTATCTCTTCCTGGGCTGAGGCTGCCTCATTCACATATAATACTCTCCCCCAACATGTATTCACTCTAGCAGGTCATGGTAGTTTCCCAGAAGGGGCACCCATGTGGCTATAAGTCATTCCCAGAGTCCTAGAGATAAACCTTGTGTGGGGGAAATAATCATCTAAAATGCTCAGTGTGCTTTCTCTCTCTCTCCTTTTCTTCCTCTCTCCCTCTCTCCTTTTCTCCCTCTCTCCCTCTCTCCCTTTCTCCCTCTCCCTCTCTCCTTCTCTCCCCCCCCTCTCTCTTTCTCTCTCTCTCTCTCTGTAATTTAAGTATTTTATTTTTGCAAATCCATGTAAAATAGTTTTTAACTTTCATTTTTGTAAGATTTTGAGTTCCAGTTTTTTCTCCCTCCCTTCCCAAAGCAGAAAGCAATTTGACATAAATTATATATGTACTATCATTTTTAACATATTTCCATATAGTTATGCTGCAAAAGAAAAATAAGAACTTAAGGAAAAAATCACAAGAAAGAAAAAAGCAAACAAAAAAGGTGAAAATAGTAAGCTTTAATCCCCATTCAGTCTCTCTTTGGAGCCAGATGGCATTTTCCATCCCAAATCTATTGAAATTGTCTATGTCACTATATTGCTGAGAAGAATCAAGTCCATCACATATGATCATCATATAATTTTGCTAATACTGCGTACAATATTGCACAGTAATATTCTCCTGATTCTGCTTATTTCAATCAGCATCAGTTTATGTAAGTCTTTATAGACTTTTTTGGAAATCAGCTTCCTCATCATTTTTTTATGGAACAAAAATATTCCATTCCATTCACATACCACAATTTATGCAGCCATTTCCCAATTGATCGGCATCCTCTCAATTTCCACTTCCTTGCCACCACAAAAAGAGCTGCTACAAACATTTTTGCATAAGTGGATCATTTCCCCTTTTTTTTATGATTTCTTTAAGATACAGACCTAATAGTGACACTGCTGGATCAAAGTGTATGCTCAGTTTTATAACCCTTTGGGCATAGTTCCAAATTACTCTCCAGAAAGGATGGATCAGTTTACAACTCCACCAATAATGCATTAGTGTCTCAGTTTTCCCCACACACCCTTCAACATTCATCATTATCTTTTCCTGTTTCTTAGGCAATCTGATAAGTATGAGATGGTACCTCAAAGTTGTTTTAATTTGCATTTCCCTAATCAATAGTGATTGAGAGTATTTTTTCATATGACTATAGAAGACTCATTTCTTCAGCTGAAAATTGTCTGTTCATACCCATTAATCATTTATCAATTGGGGAATGACTTGTGATCTTGTAAATTTGATTCAATTCTCTCTATTTTTTTAAAAAGATCTTTATTAGAAACACTGGCTGCGTGCATACCCTTTGACCCAGCAGTGTTTCTATTGGGCTTATATCCCAAAGAGATCTTAAAGGAAGGAAAGGGACCCACATGTGCAAGAATGTTTGTGACAACCCTTTTTGTAGTGGCTAGAAACTGGAAACTGAAAGGATGCTCATCAATTGGAGAGTGGCTGAATAAATTATGGTATATGAATGTTATGGAATATTATTGTTCTGTAAGAAACAACCAGCAGGACGGTTTCAGAGAGGCCTGGAGAGACTTGCATGAACTGATGCTGAGTGAAGTGAGCAGAATCAGGAGATCATTATACACTACAACAACAATACTATATGATGATCAATTCTGATTGACATGGCTCTCTTCAACAATGAAATGTTTCAAACCAGTTCCAATTGGTCAGTGAAGAAAGCCATATACACCCAGGGAGAGGGATATGAAATGTGGACCACAACATAACATTTTTATGCTTTCTATTGATGTTTGCTTGCAGAGTGTTTCCTTTCTCTGATTTTTTTTCTTGTAGATACGATTTTTCTTGCACAACAATAAGTGTGGAAATATGTATACATATATTTGATTTGTCAAGTATTTCAACATAATTAACATGTAGTGGACTTCCTGCCATTTAGGGGAGGGGTGGGGACTAAGGAGGGAAAATTTGTAACGGAAAGCTTTGTAAGGGTCAATGTTGAAGAATTACCCATACATAATTTTGCAAATAAAAATCTTTAATAAAAAAAAAGAAAAAAAACAAGCACTGCAAAAAAATTGATCCCAAACTTTCTGCTTCCCTTCTAATCTTGGTTGCATTGGTGCAAAACCTTTTTAATTTAACGTAATCAAAAATCATCTATTTTGCATTTCATAATATTCTCTAGTTCTTCTTTGGCCATAAATCCCTTCCTTCTCCAAAGACCTGACAGGTAAATTATCCCTCGTTTTCCTAATTTGTTTGTAGTATCATCCTTTATATTTGAATCATGAACCTATTTCAACTTTATCATGGTATAGTATATGGGATGTTGGTCTACACTTACTTTCTGCCATATCATTTTCCAGTTTTCCCAGCAATTTTTGCCAAATGCTGTGTTTTTAATTCCAGAAGCTAGAGTCTTTGGGTTTATTGCCTATTGTGTCTTGTATACTTAACTTATTCCCCTGATGTACTACTCTATTTCTTAGCCAGTACCAAATACTAAAAATAGCCTTTTATAATATGGTTTTAAGTCTGGTATGGCTGCTCCATCTTCTTTTGCACTTTTTTCATTAATTCCCTTAATATTCTTGATCTTTTTTTCAGATTAATTTTATTATGATTTTTTCTAGCTGCAAAAAATAATTTTTGACAGTTTGGTATGGCAGGTAAAATTATCATTTTTGTTATATTAATTCAGCCTATTCTTGAGCAATTGACATTTTTCCAGTTGTTTAGATATAACTTTATTTGTATTAAATGTTTTATAATTGTGTTCACAAAGTTCCTGGGTTTGTCTTGGCTGATAGGTTCCCAGATAAAATAAAATGGAATTTCTCTTTCTATTTCTTGATGCTGGGCTTTGTTGGATATATATAGAAATACGGATGATTTATGTGAGTTTATTTTATATCCTGAAATTTTTTCTAAAGTTGTTAATTGCTTCAACTTGTTTTTAGTAGCTTCTCTAGGATTATCTAAGTATAATATCGTATCATCTGCAAGGAATGATAGCTTTGTTTCTTCATTGCTTCCTCTAATTTCTTCAATTTCCTTCTCTTATTGCTAAAGCTAATATTTCTAATACAATATTGAATAATAATGGGAATATTATTGGGAATGCTTCTAGCTTATCTCCATTACATATAATGCTTGATGATTGTTTTAGATAAATGCTACTTATCATTTTAAAGAAAATTCCAGTGTTTTTATTAGGAATAGGTGCTGTATTTTGTCAAATTCAGCTATCACTCATGAATCCCCACTGGTGTGTTTCCAATTTATACAAAATAGTATCGAAAATATTAATTCTTTTGGGGGGGAGGGAGCTTAAGTTATTTACTCATTTGTTTTTTTCCTCAAATCTGCTTTGATGGAGCACTTTTAAAATTTTCATGTCTGCATTCATTGTCTGCAGTGATCTTTGAGGCTAATAATGTAAAATCTGAAACTGCTTCCATTTCTTCTCCCTCTTTTAGCCAGTTACCAAGAACTTAGGTTTTTGTTTTATGTTTTTGTTTTTTAATGTTAAGCTTCAAGCCAGTTTTTATATTTTTTTCACCCTCATCAAGAAGCTTATTAATTCTTCTTAACTTTCTGTGTAAGAGTGGCATTGTCTACATATTTGAGAGTGTTGATATTTCACTGGACAATCTTAATTCTGGTTTTTGATTCATTCAGCCTAGAATTTCACATGATGCATTCCGCATATAAGTTAAAGAAATAAGATCACCAGTGTTTATTTCCCATTTCATTTCTCTCCCAGATTCTGGAACATCTCTGTACTTTACAGAAGCTTGAAGACTGGTTGGTATCCTATTAGATAAGGGTATGTCTATGCTACATACATTTTAAACAAGGTTAGAATATTTCTAGTGACCTAGACCTCTAGGAACATCCAAAATCCTAAGTAAGAAATGCTTTCTAAGATTGCTGTAGGGCTGCTTGTTACCATTTGGGAGATTTGGGGGCCCCAAAGTTGATTTTTTATTTATGAACAATCCTAAAAAAATATCTATCAAAGAATTACATGCATTAGTGACATTCTACTCTGTAAAATCCAAGTAGTTAGGTGGTACAGAGGATAGAATGCTATGCCTAGAGTCAGGAAGAACTGAGTTTACATTCAGCTTTAACTAGTTATGTAACTGGGCAAAGCATATAAACTTTAATTTGTCCCAAGGTACCTTTTTGTTATGAGTGCCTTGGAAAGGATTTATCCTTTTTGCAGAATTTTATGCCTTATAGAGCATTGTATCACATTGTATCTTATGGAATAATGAAGCAGCTGAAATTCTATTTAAGCCTATTTGCCTAATACCCACCACTGGGATGCTGTTGTAGCTAGTATTTACTCTGTGTTCTGCCTTCTGGTGACATGACAAGAGATTTGCCCTTATTTTCTGCATTTTTCAGTCTTTAATTTTGATGTAGTATGTATAATCTTTCCTTATATCACTTGCAACAGATACTAAATTGAGATAATAATATCACCTAACACCCAATTTGTGGATCAAATAAGATAATTATAAAAGGCTCTTTAATGTCTAGCACATACAAAGAACTATTATTATTAATATTGTTGTTGTTCATCCTTATTTCTTAAAGATGGCCAGTGACATCAGTAGAGTGAAGTCTTAACTTGCAAGCAAATTGGATTTAAGTGAAGCAGAGTTATAGAGTCATCAGCCTTATTCTTTCCTCCCAAGCCATCAGTCTGATGGCAAGACATAGGTTAAGATGACTGACGATAGGCCCAAATGCAGTGGGAGATCTTGTCCTTCTTAAGCTACAATTTTCACGTCTCAATTTGTCTGAGGAAATGTCCATTCAGTATGAAAGCCTAGGTAAGAATTAGGCAAAAGATGTCCAAGTTTGCCTTTACAAAAGAATTGGTCTGGGAGGGGAAGATGCTAAGAGATTTTGGCTATAACAGAGACAACTGCCATTTATACTACATTATTAATATTATTAAAAAGCAGAATATACAAACTGACATGATAGGATGAACACTTTGGTTTATGAACATATATCATTGCTTACAAAAATAGCTATCAATTTTTTAAATGAAACACCTTGCTAAAAGCTAAAAAGTCATAACTTTGTAAGACAGAGTGAAGAAAACATTTACAAAATCATCAAAAATAAGTCTTTTGTAATTGCCAGGGTTTTTCAAAGGTGTTTTTTGCCTATTATGCCAGACACACAAGCAAAACATTTCTTCACAGCATCCCTTGCAAATGATGTAAAGGAAAGGTTATACCTACTACATCAAGGCTGAAGACTGCAAAATGCTGAAAATAAGGGCAAATCTCTTGTGCCATCAGAAGGCAGAACACAGAGTAAATACAAGATGCAACAGTGTCTCAGAGGTGGCTATCAGTCAAATAGTCTTATACACGAATTTCAGCTGTTTCATTATCCCATAAGAAAGAATATTCTCAAGTGATACAATGTTCTACAAGGCATAAAAATCTGCAAAAAGAATAAATCCTTTCCCAGGCACCCATAACAAAAAAGGTATCCCTATAGAAAAATAAGTAGGAAAGCCTTAGATTCTTGTGACCTAGCTTAATAATGGTATTTCAGTTCCTTTACTCAGTCTACCCTGATACATCCTATTAACAATTAATCACGAATTATTTACTATCCGAAAAGCCAAAAGCACTCATAGCTATAATATAACATTTACTTAAAGGAAGGCAAAAACAAGAATTATCAAAAATAATTATCTATCCATAAACCTGTCACATTCTCCCACAAATTCACAGTATCTTTGGAGGTGTAGGAGGAAAATAGGCACAAAATTATAGAAATCTAGCAATGTGGCACATATCTAGGGAAACCCATGCACTCAGAGCACCTCAGTTCTCTGGAATGCAGGCCTACAATCTCTTTGATTTCTTTAGGGCTCCAGTTGCACCATATAGAACATCGTTCTCTTCTGAACCTCTTTGATCTGATAGATAGAGCTGCTTTGTTGATACTCTTAGGTCACTGAAGCAGAATTAAGTTTATTTAGCTAAAAGTTAATCTTAAGCCTGAGTTTTCCAGAACTTCTTAAATGTTTTTTTCTTGAATAGATGCTGAGATGGTATAACATTCTTTCAGGGAAAAGCTGTTTCCTTTAATCATGGATTGCCTTGTTGTCCATTGCCTTTGAGTTATTTTTTTGTCTCTGAAGACACAGAGAATACTCAATGACAATGTAGGCAAATATTTGAGGGGTTTCCCTCTTCTTGAGTTATAGATGATGCTAAAGAGCAAGTCGGCCTTTCCCGAGCCAGCTTTTCACATTATATAGTATGATGCTTTTATTTTGATTGCCAGCTCCTAGAAGCAAAGCTGTTCTCCAATCAGATCAGTTTCCTGCATCACCTATAAAGCCTTCCTGTCTTCAGTTGGTATTAGTTAGGCTCAGCTTCTGTCAGTGTCTCAGCTCCTTTGGCTTCTGTAGCCTTTCAGCTTCTCTTCTAATTTCACAGCTCCATCAGCTTCTGTGTTCTGTCTTTTGTATGTAGCTTCTCTCACTGGCTTGAGCTCAGTTAGCTTCTCAAGTGGCTTCTGATGCCTCAAATCAGATTCTCATTATGTGTAATTTATTGTTGAGAAACTCTAATTTAGGTTGAGAAACTCTAAATCCACATTTCTGTCACAGATAACATAGTGATTATACAGTGGTCCTTAATTCTGGGGCTCCAATTGGAATGTTTTTACTTTATCTTGCTCAGATCCAGGCATTCACTTCCCTTCCTGCCCATCTTCACATGATGATGCTTCCCTTATTTCTAGCTCCAATTTATAAGTTGTCTTCTCTCATTAAAATGGTCTTGCTCAAATGTAGTTTCCCAGAACTTAACACAGTGCCTTCCATATAATAAGTGTTTAATAAATACTTTATCTATCTATCTTTCATTCAGTATCTTTCATTCTAAATCCTGAAAACAACCCTTGTAAATGCATGTAAATCTTTCCAGGGCTTTATAAAATCATCTTGTTCATCATTTTTATAGAACAATAATATTCCACTATCTTCACATATCACAATTTGTTCAGCCATTCTCCAATCGATGGGCATCCACTCATTTTCCTATTCTTTGCTACAACAAAAAGAGCTGCTACAAATATTTTTGCACATATGGGTCCTTTTCCTTCCTTTATTATTTCCTTAGGACACAGACCCAGTAATGGCACTGCTGGGTCAAAGGATATGCATAGTTTTATAGCCCTTTGGGCATAATTCCACATTGCTCTCTGGAATGGTTGGATCATTTCACAACTCCACCAACAATGTGTTAGTGTCCCTGTTTTTCCACATCCCCTCCAACATTTATCATTATCTTTTCCTGTCATCTTAGCCAATCTGAGAGGTGTGAGGCGGTACTTGCATTTCACTAATCAATAGTAATTTGGAGCATCTTTCCATATGACTACAGATGAGTTTAATTTTGTCAAATGAAAATTGTTTTTATCTTTTGACCATTTATCAATTAGGGAATGACTTGTATTTTTTTTATAAATTTGACACAATTCTTTAAATATTTTAGAAATGAGAACTTTATCAGAAACACTGGCTGTAAAGATTTTTTCCCAGCTTTGTACTTCTGGGAAAATGTTTATAAGCTGATGCAAAATGAGGTGAGCAGAACTAGAAACATTGTACTCAGTAATAATATTATATATTATTTATATCATTATAATATTAACATTATAATGATAATCAATTGTAAAAGACTTAGCTACTCTTACCAATACAACCATCCACAACTACTCCTAAAAAGACTCATGATGAAAAATTTTCTCCACATCTATAGAGAGCATTTTTGAACTCTTGAGTGCAGATTGAAGCATGTTTTTCACTTTTTTTGTTCTTGTTATTTTTATAACATAGCTAATATAGAAATATATTTTATATGACTTCACATAATGGATAACATATTACTTGCCTTCTCATTGAATGGGGGAAAGGGTGGAGGAAGGGAAAGAATTTAGAACTCAAAGTTTTTTAAATAAGAAAAGAAAAAATCATCAGGTCAAAAAAAATCCACCATCTATGTTTTGCCTCAAGCTGATTTTCTCTTTTTCTCACTTGTTTCTGTCCCTTTTAATAAAAAGAATGTCACATAAATAAAAATGAATGAGCTGGGCTCAATGGCCTCTAGATCCCTTCCAGCATTAATTTTATGATCCTATAACTCTTTTTCTTCTCCTGGCATGCACATGTTATTGTCTTCTGGGTGCAACGTCTCTGCTCATCAGATTGTTCAGCTGTATTCTCTCAGACTGCTTTTCTTCACAGCTCTATTCTTTTTTTTTTTAAAGCTTTTTATTTTCAAAACATATGCATGGATAATTTTTCAATATTGACCCTTGCATAGCCTTGTGTTTCAGATTTTCCCCTTCTTCCCCCCACCTCCTCCCCTAGATGGCAAACAATCCAATATATATTATACATGTTAAAATATGTTAATTCCAATATGTCATAAACATATTTATACAATTCTCTTGCTGTACAAGAAAAATCAAATCAAAAAAAGGAAAGAAAATGAGTAAGAAAACAAAATGCAAGTGAACAACATAAAATAGAGAGTGTTATGTTCCACATAGTTCCCACTCAGTTCCCACAGTCCTCTCTCTGGCTGTAGACGGTTCTCTTCATCACAAGATCATTGGAATTGACATCAATCATAGCTCCATTCTTGAAAGCTCGGGTGAATTTTCTTGAATCCATAGCTGACTTTCTTCTCTGCTGTGAAAGGTCATACTTTTCAACAAATTATCTCAAGTCCCTGCTGAGTTTGATGATTCCTACTGGTCTTTTTTTTGTCATCCAGTTATGTTTGATTCTTTGTGACCCATTTTAGGTTTTCTTTGCAAGGATGGTTTACTATTTCCTTCTTTAAATCATATGACAGTTGAGAAAACTGAGGCAAACAAGGTTATGTGACTTGCCCAGGATCACACAGCTAGTGTCTGCAGTTGGGTCTTCCTGACTCCAAGCCCAGCACTATGTTCACTATATCACCTCAACACCAGGCCAAAAGCTCCACTGTTACTTGATTTAGTCTAAAGAATCCTCAAAAGAGACCAAGTTGATTCAGATCTATTTCACAGAAGGACTAAAGTGACCCTGGGAATCTTGGGCTTCCCCTAGATTCCCTCTAAAGTATCTGGTGAGCTTACCTTTAGATAATAGCATTAGCCACAACAATAATAATAGTCTGCATTAATATAGCACTTTAAAATACCTTTTTGCTTTTTCAAATGATCTGTGATTTCATCTCCTCAGATACTACAGCAACCTAAGCAGATCCCAACTCATTTATGGTCTTTATGAGTTATTGTGGTCCTTCAAGTTCACCAGCTGGTGCCTTGTGCTTGGTCTATGAGTCTTTCTAGACTCACAAAGGCTGACTTTGAGATGTTAGAAACAGTTTCATATGGAGTCTGTGCTTCACATGGAGTCAAAGTGCTTCTTGCTTAGCAGTTGCTGCCAGAACTTTGCTTCTTTGGTTTAGCCTTTTAGAAATGCACAGCTAACTCATGAATTTATAAGAGTGATGATGAAGCATGCCTTCAGCTTCTTGGCAGAGAGGTGATGACCTAAAAGTCCAGAAAGAGACACATATTCCCAGAAATGACTATGTCTTGATTTGTTTTGCTTAACTATACTTATGTATTAAAAAGATCCATTCAGGGCAGGGAAGAGGATGAGTTAAAGATTGGGAGAAAGGAGAAGAATGAAAAACTCACTAATAATACATTTTAAGATATATAGAAGGTAACCAAAAGAAATTCAGAAGGTGAGGCAAATAGGGCAATTTTGCCACTGCTATATTAAATTAAATATACACTTTTAAGTACCATGTATTATCAAAGTTCATAGTCACATGCATAATCTTCTCTTTCATTCTTTTTATATCAAAATGTTTGTTTGTTTATGATTGATAAGTCAATAATAAAAAAGAAAATTTATATTTATTTTTTAAAAGAAGGTATGATCTTTCCATATTTTTCTGATATCATCGAGCTCATCATTTCTTATAGTGCATTAGTATGCTATTACAATCATATATTACAACTTGTTCAACCATTCCCCAGTTGATGGGTATCCCTGCAATTTCTAATTCTTTGCCATCACAAAGACAGCAGCTATAAACATTTTAGAATGTTCATTCATTCAACAAATTAAAATAAAGAACCA
This sequence comes from Myrmecobius fasciatus, assembly GCA_023553655.1. Taxonomy (NCBI): domain Eukaryota; kingdom Metazoa; phylum Chordata; class Mammalia; order Dasyuromorphia; family Myrmecobiidae; genus Myrmecobius; species Myrmecobius fasciatus. The sequence continues at coordinate 52,530 of JAJPUD010010248.1, read as the reverse complement.
CAAAAAAGCATTTGAATTTGGTTTTAGTAGAGGTTAAAGAGTCCAAAAATCCATCTTAGAGAAAAAACATTTCTACTTTCAATTCAAATCATTGAGGAAAAAAAAAAACCCAAACCTTGTATCTTCTGCTTTAATTTGCATTCTTAGCAAGCAATAATGTGCCTTGTATTTCTCAATAGGAAACCAAGGTCAGTCAATATTTTTCCCCAGGAAATACATCTGATAGAAGCAGAAAGCATGACTTTCACATTTGGCCTTGGAAGTGGAGTATAAATAGCTTTGCTGGGAAGGCAGTTTGGAGAGGAAGTCCTATATCTCTTGATATACAGGTGTATATCAGACCCTAGCTCAGGATCAAAGGTCTAGAACTGGCAGGGGCTTTAGAGACCATCTATTCCAACCCTATCATTTTTCATATGGAAAAAACTAAGGCTAATAGATGAAATGACTTCCAAGGTCACAAGGAGAAAGAGTAGTAGACCTAGCATTTGATCCTAGGTCCCATGAATTAATTACAATGTAGTACACTGGGCCTGGAATTAGGAAGATGAGTTCAAATCCAACCTCAGGCACTTACTAGTTGCGTGATCCTAAACAAATCACTTATACTCTACCTCAGTTTCCTCAACTGTAAAATGGGAATAATGACAATAGCACTGCTTCCCAGGATATTTATGAGAATCAAATGGGATAACTGGAAATTGCCTAGCACAGTGCTTGGCATGTTGTAAGCTCTACATTAATGTTGGTTTGATGATGATGATGATGATGATGATGTCATTTCCCCCAATGCAATATGAGTCCTTTAAGGTCAGAGGTGATACTTTTGCCTTTCTTTGTAACCCTTATTCTTTACAAAAATGCCTGACATATAATAAGTCTAAATGTTTCTTGACTGACTTTCTGATTGACTCATGGATAGTGCTGGTTTTAGAATCAGGAACTGGGCAAAAAACCTGGTTCTAATATTTACTAGCTATGTGATCCCAGGCAAGTCAATTGATCTCACTGAGTCTCAGTTTCCTCAAATACAAAATAGAAATACTACCCATAGAATCTACTTCATAGGATTGTTGTGAGGAATGAGTGAAAAAGCACTTATTGAGTACTTACTATATGCCAAGCAGAAAATGAGACGAGGTATGAGAAGTTCTACATAAATCAGTATTATTATTGTTCCTCTACTACAAACATTTGCTATATTAAGAATTTGGGGTTTCCTGTAATACTATATAGTCATATCTATATAGACATATAATGTATAGACATAGTATACATATATATATAAGATTTGTATAGACTGTGTGCATTTGCTAAATCAGCATTTCTAAAAAGAAGTACTTTTAATATTCTATCTGAATTATACAAAAAGTACTGTATAAACTTTAAACCTGCTATGTAAGTACAAAATACTAATATGTAAAAATAGCTTATACTGGAATAGCACTTATGGGTTTGTGAGAGCTTCACATGCATCATCTTATTTGACTCTCATAACTTCACAAAGTGGGAATTGTAGATATATTTTCTCCAGTGAAGGACTTGAGTTTCTAAAGGTTAAATAACTTGTTCAAAGTTATCTGTGCTAAATAGCATCATTAGGACTTGTACTTTATATAAGTTGGCAAAAAAGCTGACTGTTAAATTTTCAATATGAACATTTACACCTCATAATCAGCAAATACTAACCAGGTTTTACTTGTTATTTTCTTGATATTCAATACTTAAATAATGATAGAGAAAATGTTTGATTAATACTACAGACTTAACTGTGATGGACGTAGCTCTTTCCAACAATGACATGATTCAGGCCAATTCCAATAGACTTGTGACGAAGAGAGTTATCTGCATCCAGAGAGAAGACTGTGGGGAATGAATGTGGATCACAACATGATATTTTTATCTTTTTGTTGTTTTGTTTTTAATTTTTAATTTATTAATTTATTTTTTATAAAGCTTTTTATTTTCAAAACATATGCACAGATAATTTGACAACGTTGATCAATGTTCATAGCCTTGTGTTTCAGATTTTCTCCTCCTTCCCCCCACCCCCTCCCCTAGATGGCAAGCAATTCAATATATGCTAAACATGTTAAAATATATGTTAAACCCAATATGTATAAACATATTTATACAATTCTCTTGCAGCACAAGAGAAATTAAATTTTAAAAAATAATATCTGTTTTTGGTGGTGGGTGGTTGCTTGCTTGTTTTTTTCTCTCATTTTTTCTGATTTTTCTTGTGCAGCATGATAAATATGGAAATGTGTTTAGAAGAATTGCACATATTTAAACTATATTGGATTATTTGCTGTCTAGGGGAGGGGAGAGGGGGGAAGAGAGAGAGAAACATTTGAAACACCAGATTTTGCAAAGGTCAATGTTAAAAACTATCTTTGCATGTATTTTGAAAAATAAAAAGCCATTATTATTTTTAAAAAAAACCTACAGATTAAACTCAAAAAAAACCTCAAAAAACTCAAAAAAATGTTTCATGAACATTTTTGGTTTTGAGAGCTGGTTGTAAAAAATTTGCCAACATACCCCTGACTTTAATGCATATCTCCTGGTTTTAATATTCACTCTGTTACTCATCGCTGTCTATACTGGGGAATATGATCAAAGTGTGAACTTGCCTATCTTCCCTAACTGGTTTCCAGACTCAGCCTCTAAAAAGCTGCTGCCCTTTATACTTACCAAGGATCTGTTCTGGGGTCCAGATGACCACTGCACTTCTTTGGATAATAAACCCTCCACGTCTCTTATCAAGGAAAGGAAAAGAATGAAAATTAGGATACATGTACAGGGAGCCAGCCAAGGAAAGGAAAAGAATGAAAATTAGGATATATGTACAGGGAGCCAGCCAATTGGGCATGTGTGCTGAGGAAGCAGGGGAATAAACCTGGGTTTTTCCACTTGGGTTTGAATTAGGTGGGAATCCTAGCAGCTTAGACCAAAGGCCTCTTTTTCCTAGAAATGAAGAGGAAAGCAAAGTTCATTTTAAGTGCCACCTCCTCTTATATTAGAGAGCTCATTGGAGAATGTGTTTCTGCCAGATGGATGATGGGACAAGCATCTTGGGTCCTTGCTAAAGGGCATGCAAAACCACCTTACCTCCCTGTCTAATGATAGACTGTGGCATCAAAGGTTGGCACTAAAACAGGAAGAGCTACCTAATCAGTAGACTTCAGATTTCTTCAGATTTCTTCTCCTTTGAAATAGATCTCATACTTTTTTTTTACTTTTTTTTAATCTGTTTTTTCTTTCACCTTACTAATATGGAAATCTGTTTTGCATGACTATACTTATATAACCTATATCAAATTGCTTGCCTTCTCAATAAGGAGGATAAGGAAAGAGAAATAGAATTTAGATTTCAAAATTTTAAAAATCAAATGTTTAAAAATGGTTTTACATGTAATTTTGGAAAAATAAAATATTTGTTAAAAAGAAGTATATCTCCTCAACTTCCTGTGGCTGGAGATTTCTTTTTTTAGCATATGTATTACTCAGAGTAACTAGGTGGCACAGTGGATAGAATACTGGGCCTGCAGTCAGGAAAGCCTGACTTCAAATCTAGCCTCTTGCTATATGACCTTGGGTGAGTCACTTAACCCTATTTACCTCAGTTTCCTTATCAGTAAAATGTGCTGAAGAAGGAAATGGCAAGAAAATGGTCAGAATATGGTCAGAAAGAGTCAGACTCATTTGAAATCACTAAACAACAGTTGCTTAGGCAAGCCTAATTTTGTACTTTATGTCTCTTTCGCTGAGCACAAGTGGTTGAACAGCAATCCTGAGACAGTCTTGGAAGTTCAATAAATTGGAAGCTCCTTGTTCTCTCAGCTGATGCTGGCTATACTTTGCAAAGTGTTCTCTGCAGCTACCATGATGCTTTTTTTTGGAGAAAATGACACGTGAGTGTCCTGGCTTGCCAGAAGCTTTGAACTTTCAAGGAATTTGTTGTTCAGTACAAAGCTGAGGTGAAGGTGAGATGGCTATTTAACAATATCACAAAATCTTTCATGGTTTAACCTTTTACGTACCAACCATCTAGGAGAGTATCATAGGAACTTTCAGGGAGGAAGGGAAAAAAGCAATTTATATGTGCCTGGTGCTTTTATAAATATTATCTCATTTGATCCTCACAACAATTCTGTGAAGTAAGTGCTATTATTATCTCCATTTTATAGTTTAGGAAATCAAAGCAAACAGAAGTTAAGTGATTTGTCCACTTGTCTGAGGATTTGAACTCAGAAAGATCTACTTGACTGCTGGCCCAGCTCTGCTACCAGCTCTGCCTCTTAATAATTACTAAGTCATGTTTGAAACTTTCTCAAAGTGTGCTTATGAATCTTTTGTGTTTTAAGTATTTCTTTTGTGGGTGAGGAAATAGGTGTTTTATAGCTGATTTACTTTTGCATTGAGTATTTGATATTATCTTGATAACCCATTTTTGGGAAATCTTAGGCGTGAGTCTATCCTTGGATTTAAGTAATTTACACCGAAAGTTTGAAGAAAGGACTCAAAGCATCATTGTTGCTGTTCCTATTATTCTTCCTTTATTTTTTCCAAAGATGACCAATGACATGATGAGGATAATGTCTCAATTTACTTGTGAATTGAATTGAACTGAGGCAGAGCCACACAAACTCAGTCTTTTCCAGAATCATCAATGTCCAGTGGCAAGATACATCAGGACTCCTGGTGATGGCTCAGGATGCAGTGGATGGCCTTGATATCTTCCATGTATGAGCAAGCTTTAAGAGCTCCACAACTCCTGCTTCAACTGCCTTCATGGTCTTTGGAATAAATTGTTCTCACACACACATTTCATAGGGAGAAGTCTTTACATGATTGGGGTAGTTACCCCTTACCCTGATGCAGATGATGGCAGGATGTAGATGGCTCTTTCTAACACAAGTCTATTGGAAATGGCCTGAATCATCTTATTGTTGAAAAGAGTCACGTTCATCAGAATTGATCATCTTGTTGTTGCCGTGTATAATGATCTCCTGGTTCTGCTCACTTCACTCAGCATCATTTCATGTAAGACTCTCCAGGCCTCTCTGAAATCATCCTGCTGGTCATCTCTTATAAAACCTGTCAGTTACCCTTAATCTGACCCTTTACCTGTAGTCCATCCACTGGCACAGTTTTACTGGAGTGTAGCTGCTGTGGCTTCTTTGAGCACAAGTTAGAACTGGGTGATGAATTTTCAGATGAAGAAGTTAAAACCATTTCTAATCATATGAAAACATGCTACAAATCACTATTGATTAGAGAAATGCAAATTAAGACAACTCTGAGGTACCACTACACACCTGTCAGATTGGCTAAAATGACAGGAAAAGATAATAAAGTTGGAGGGGATGTGGAAAAACTAGTTCACTATTGTTGGTGGAGTTGTGAACAGATTCAACCATTCTGGAGAGCAACTTTGAACTATGCCCAAAGGGCTATCAAACTGTGCAAACAGAGCAACAGTGGCTCTACTGGGCTTATATCCAAAGAGATCATAAAGGAGAGAAGGGCCCCACATGTGCAAAAATGTTTGTGGCAGCCCTTTTAGTAGTGGCTGGAAACTGAATAGATGCCCATCAATTGGAAAATGGCTGAATAAATTATGGTATATGAATGTTATGGAATATTATTGTTCTATAAGAAACAACCAGCAGGATGATTTCAGAGAGGCCTGGAGAGACTTGCATGAAGTGATGGTAAGTGAAGTGAGTAGAACCAGGAGAACATTGTACATGGCAACAGTAAGATTATATGATGATCAATTCTGAGGGATGTGGCTCTTAACAATGAAGTGATTCAGGCCATTTCCAATAGACTTGTGAGAGAGCGCTCTACACCCAGAAAGAAAATTGTGGGGACTGAGTGAGGATCACAACATAGCACCTTTTTAATTGTTATTTGTTTGGTTTTCTTTCTCATTTTTTTCCTTTTTGATCTGATTTTTCTTGTGCAGCATGATGAATGTAGAAATATGTATAGAAGAACTGCACGTGTTTAACATATATTGGATTACTTGCTGTCTAGGGGAGGGGGAAAGGAGAAAGGAAGGAGAAAAACTTGAAACACAAGGTTTTTCAAAGGTGAATATTGAAAACTATATTTGCATGTATTTTGAAAATAAAAGGCTATTATTTAAAAAAAAAGAAAGAAAGAAAGAAAGAAAAAACGAATTGGGTGATGGGAGACACCAAAAGTGTATAAACAGCCTGGAAAAAGGCTCAGCAAGCCCTCCCACCAGAGGTGTCAGTCCTCCTCACACACCCCAAACACCCTGACTCAAAGAATTAGGGAATGACAAAAGAGCTTGACTCCTCCCTTTAGAGAACAGGCTCCTCCAGAACTGAACCTGATCCATGTAAACTTAGAGCTTGAGTCCCACAAGGAGAGAGGGTACTGTAGTAACTGGCTCCTGTTACACTGATAATTCTTCTCTTTGGATTTTAAAATCCTTCCCAGCCTTTCCAGCCTTATTATACATTACTGTCATTCATACGCTCTTTGGTCCAGCCAGACTGATCTTACCATTTATCACAAAGGGCGTGCTATTTCTGGCCTCTATGGCTTTGTACTAGCTAATCCCTATGCCTAGAATGATAATGGTAGTTAATATTTATACAGTGCTTTAGATCTGAAGAGTGCATTACTCATGCTTTCTCCTTGGATCCTCACAACACTCCTGTGTAACGGGGCTTGGAGCACGTCCAGATCACCTAACCTGGAGACATTCTCCCACATCCTGCATTCTCCTACCACGTGAATAAGAGGTCTTTCCTTTCATTGGGCTATGTCTTTAAAAACTCCCAGATTGGGACATCTTTCCTGCCCTTTCTTTTCTATTGCATTTAAATGATAATGATCACATTTCACCCACTGCTCAGGCTCAGAATTAAATCTGGAGTGATTCTTGACCCCTCTCTTTTTATTCTAGCAATGAGGAATGAGATTTGATGAGTTACTGTTTCTATTCTGTTTCGTTTTTCTCAGTTTCAGGTGATCTCCTGATTTCAGCGATCCCCCCCATGAGTGTGAATCGTGATAACTTTGGAGCCAGAATTCCAAGAAGGATGTTATGGTCATCCAGTCTGGCAGAGAAGCCTCTAGAATTCAGGATACTTGACTTGAGTTTAAGGAGGGATTTGGATTCAGGATTTAGGATTGTTCTCTATGATAGGCTTAAACTTTTCCCATTCACGATCGCTTTTTGCCCTAGAAATTTTTATGTGACCTCAGGTATATAGGTATATAAAATAGGTATAAAAACCAGGCATTTACTGATAATAGATCATAATTTGGCAACCCTAATGTTCAGTTACAAAGCTCTACTTGGAGTCAAGAGCCACAATTTAAGAAGCTGGGCTCTATAGGAACTGAGCTAAACTACAAACCTAATTTTCCTCATCCCAGAGGTAGGAAAAGGCAAAAGGGACAAGCAATCCTGGTAGTGAGGGGCTGGGTCTTCACACATGTTGTCTCCACCTATATAGAGAATATAAGATTTTTTTAAAGATAGGAACTGTTGGGTTTTTTTTTTTTTTTTAGCCTGTGGATCACAGTACCCCTCAGTGCCTAGAAAAGAGTTTGAATACACTAAATGCTTTTTGATTGACTAAAACGCCTCTTCACCAGACTTTGCCTTTAATCTTTTAACTGTAAAAGCCTGACATGGCATAGAGAGCTCCAAATCAACTTTCTCTGCTAGTGTAAGGTGAAGGAAGAAGAGATGTCAGACTGCTGATAGATGGAACAGGTATTGCCAGGAGCTCCTACACCATTTTCAGATGCAGAGAAACCAATAAGTTTGATGGAATTTTCCCACATTGCAATATCAATTGTCATCAGGAGAGGGAGATATAACTCTATTTTAGAATTATTAAAGCACACTAACGGCTAGAAAATTGCCTAATTCAGCGTCTTCTAAATTGTGGCCCTGCAAAAATTTCTAACTGCTTTAACTCCCTCCCCAAGTTTTATAATACCTTTAACAAAACTATACATTTTGGGTACAAGAATATTTGAAACAACAAATAAAAAAGAAAATATATGTGTAGGATGTATGTGGTGTATGTATGTATGTATACATATACATATATATACATATACACACATATATGTATATATCATATATCCATAAATATACTCCACACTTTACAGATCTGTTGGGAGGAATAAATGAAATTTTATATACATATATACTCACATATAAGTATTTCTATACATAATATTATGCTGGAATCAACTGTTAAATTTTCAGTTTGAGCATTTATATCTTGAAAATGGGCAACTACTATAAATCGTGATTTAATCTATTGTTTTGTTGATTGTTTAGAGTTAAGAAAATGATGAAGAAAATGTTAATAATGCAGGTTAAGCTTAAAAAAATGTGTAATGTATGTATTTTTTCCTGGAGATCCAGTTGTTAAACATTTACCAGAACCACTCTTTCTCTTTTACACACACACACACACACACACACACACACACACACACACACACACACACACACA
>JAJPUD010010248.1:0-43992 GCA_023553655.1 Myrmecobius fasciatus | reverse complement strand
ACACACACACACACACACACACACACACACACACACACACACACACATATCTAGATCTAGATCTAGATCTAGATAGATATAGATATAGATATACATAGACACAGGCACAGGCACATACATGTATATATATACACACATGGATACAAATCTAGCTATATCGAGTCTGGATTTGTAAATTCATCAGTATATGGAGCTCCTAGTGAGGAATTTCCTCTTTCAGTAGATAACTTCAGCTGAGAGTGATTCCCTGTGATTCCATTTGAGAATTTTCTTACCAAAGATACTAGAGTAGTTTGCCATTTCCTTCTCCAGTTTATTTTATATATGAGAAAAATGAGGCAAATAGGGTTAAGTGACTTGCCCAGGAACTGAACTCAAAAAGACTAGTCTTCCTAACTTCCTAAGGGCACTCTATAAGTAACTTCTCTGCAATTTATAATTTTAAGAGAGCTGCCTGAGGGCACTGACAAGTTTAAGTTCCAGGCTCACACAATTATTATGTACTAACACTACAACTTGAATCCACGTCTTCCTGACTGTGAAGGCAGCTCTGTGATTCCTCCATCACAGATCCCTTACATATAGCATTTATTTACTTTATATATTTATTCATTTATTTAATCTAATAGTATTTTATTTTTTCAGATTACATGCAAAGATAGTTTTCAACATTCATTTTTGTAAAATTTTGACTATCAATTTTTTTCTTCCCTTCCTTCCTTCCCTCCTCCCCTTCCCAAGAAAGTAAGCAATCTGATACAGGTTATACATATACAATCATTGTAAACATATTTCCATGTTAGTCATGTTGTGAAAGAAAAATCAAAATAAAAGGGAAAAATTGTAAGAAGGGGGAAAAAGCTGAAAATAGTACTCTTCAACCCACATTCAGTTTCCATAGTTTTCTCTGGATGTGGATGGTATTTTCCATCCTGAATTTATTGGAATTGTCTTGGATCACCACATTGCTGAGAACTAATTCTGTTGTAGTTGATCATCACATAATCTTGCTGTTATTCTGTACAATGTTCTCCTGGTTCTGTTCATTTTATTCAGCATCAGTTCATATAAGCATAGAGCATATATTTAATTCAATTCAACAAGCATTTACTAAGGGCTTATCATGTGACGGGAACAATGCTAGTTTACTACAAAAACCAAAACACAAAAATGTTCCTGCCCTCAAAGAGCTTATATTCCTTTGGGGAAGTAAGTCATATTCAGAGATTAAATAAATTCAAAATACAAAGTGTGAAAACACTCACTAAGAACTAATCTTGGGATGTCACCTAAAATGAAACTAAAGGGATTAGAGCATGCCAAACAGGAGATACTGTCCATGTGTGAACATGGAAGATGGAGAATCATATACAGTGAAAAGCAAATAGGTTCACATAGTATGAACTGGGGGAGCACTGTACAATTAGTTTAAGAAGATCATTTGGAATTCTTTGAGGAATATTGTGCTCAGAGATCAGTGCTTTGCACAGATTAGGTGCTTAATAAATACTTCTTTTCTTTTTGTTCCTTTTCTTTCTCCTTTCCTTCCATGTTTTTTTTTCTTATTTCCTTCTGGCACAGGAGATGTGTCTCTTCTCTCAAAGCTAAACCCTAAATCAAAACTTTTAATCTTTAACCCCTCTTGCCTCCTCTAGTTGCCTTAATTACCCTTCCTCTCTTTAACATCTTCAAGCTAGCATTCTCCACTGGCTTTTTACCCTTTATATTTGATGTGTTCTGGTTAACCATTACCTCTGTTTCCCACTCACTCCACCTATATTTATTGGAAATTGTATTTGCTATTTGAATTTACATTTTACTTTTTGATTTTCTATTTTACTTCAACCTTTTCAAAGAATTACACACACACACACATGCACACATTTGTGTTTATTGAAAACTGATGTTATAAACAAAACCTGCACCAAAAAAAAATTCTGACTTTCATGAAATTCCATAACAGTATTCATGGAAGAAGTTATCATTTGGGACTTCTTCTTCAGCCAGGACCACATCCTTATTCTCTACCCAAACCTTGACTTCTTGCAACAGTTTATTTTTTCTTTTATCTCACCTTAGTTCAACATCCACAAGTAAAGTATCCAGAGGTAAGCTGTCTGAAATGATGAAATACCCAGTTTTATTTCCTTGTATACTCAGTATTTTTGATTATATGGGCTCTCTGTTATTCAGGATAAATTTCTTTCTTTCTTTCTTTCTCTTTTTAAAATTGTATTTTATTTTTCCAAGTACATGCAAAGATAGTTTTCAACCTTCACTTTTTTCCCCCTGAGGCAATTGGGGTTAAATGACTTGCCCAGGGTCACACAGCTAGGGAATGTTAAGTGTCTGAGGTCAGATTTGAACTCAGGTCCTCCTGACTTCAAGGCTGGTGTTCTATTCACTGCACCACCTAGCTGCCCCTCAACATTCACTTTTGCAAAAGCTTATGTTCCAAAATTTTTTCCCTCTCTCTCTCTCTCCTTTTGCCCTCCTCAAGAAAGCAAGCAATCCAATATAGGTTAAACATGTGCAATTCCTCTAAACATATTTCCCAAATTTGTCATGCCACACCAAAAAAAATCAGATCAAAAGGGGAAAAAATAAGAAAGAAATAAAAGAGCAAATAAACAACAAAAAGATGCAAATATCATGCTTTGATCTACATTCAATCTCCCTGTATTTCTGCTTTGGGATGTGGATGGCACTCTCCATCCCAAGTCTATTAGAATTGCATTGAATCACCTCATTGTTGAAAAAAAAGTCCATCATAGTTGTACTGTGTACAATGTTCTCTCAGTTCTGTTCCTTTCACTCAGCATCAGTTCATGGAAGTCTTTCCAGACTTTTTGATTCAAGATCATTTTCACAACTTTAAGACTTTTCATACTGAAATCCACAACGGTGATTGTTCCATGCACTTGTGTTCCATTCTCCAAATCAGTGGTTACGGTTTCCTGACTCCAAGGTTGGACATAACCACAGCCAACACAGGGTCATTGGTTCATAAATTCAAAGATGGAAAGAACCTTAAAGGTTATCTCCTCCACTCCCTTCATTTTACAGGTGAGGAAACTGAGGCCCAGAGAAGTTAAATGACTTACTTACCTAGATCACACAAGTATCTGTGGAAGAGCTGGGATTCAAATCTATGTTCTGTGGACACAATTCCACGATTTTTTGACTGCGCCACACAGTTTCCCCTATTCTTCCCACAGTCTTACCATCTGCTTTCTCCTTAATCTTACACAATGTTGTTTCTTTCCCAACTGCTCTTCTGAAATGATTATTTCAAAAAAATCACTGGGACCTTCCCAATTGACAAATTTAGTCTCTAAATCCAGCCTACTCTTATCTTTCACTTCCACCCTACATTGTGACTTATGCTCTGGGCATTCCTTTTACTTTCCTACTTCCAAGTCTTTGCTTATACCATTCCTTTCATTTGAAAATTCTCTTGCTTCTTTCTGCCTATCGATATCCATATGACACATTCTGTACCTTTCATGAGTCTTGACACAGTTCCTGACAGAGAACAGATTTAATAAATGTTTCTTAATTGATTGATTCCAAAATCAATTCAATCCCTAAGGCTCACTGCTTTTTCTGACATAACCTACTGCCTGTTAACATTGTTTTGACAAGTTATCATGGGTTCTTTTGTGATATTGTTTCAATACTGTGTTGAATTGCTTTTTAGCGGTTCCTGTGTCTATCTTATCCTGCTGACTGACCAATTTGATTCAATTCAATGACGTTTATGAAGTATCTACTGTGTATGGAATACAAAGACAAAATGAAATCATCCTGGACCTCCAGGAGCTTATATTCCACTGGATGAACAGAGCATGTATCTAGATAAGTGTAGTACTTGGGAACAGTGCCCAGATCACATGTAGATTCTCTGATGAGGATATTCTGCCAGCCTACAGCCACTCAAAACCGTAGCTGATGAGATAAAACCAATTTTACTAGATAGCTAGATGTTGCAATTTAAAGCAAAATCATTTAATGATATTTCATTAGAAGAAATCTAGTTTAATATTAGCTAATGTTAAATCAAAAATACTAAGAAAAGTAGCAATAAAGCATTTCCCTTCTCTTTTTGCAAAATGAGGTCCACTTTCATATATATATATGCACATATATATATATATAATATATACACACATATGTGCGTATATATGCATATGTATACATGCATACACATACATGTATGTGTGTATATACATATACACACATTATTAATGAGGAAGAGTATGGAGAATACGTTGAGAGGCACCCACACAGGGGAAACATGTCTAGGGCAATGAGGTGGAAGAACATTTCATGTCTCTGAAATTACAGGGCTGTTGCTACCTTCTGATGATAACATTACACTGCTTCCTTTTTTTTATATATAAAGCTTTTTATTTACAAAACATATGAGTGATTTTTCAACATTGACCTTTGCAAAAACTTTTTTTTCCCAAGCTTTTCCCCTCCTTCCCCCCACCCCCCACCCCTAGATGACAGGTAATCTAATACATGCTAAATAGGATAAATTATATGACAAATACAATACATGTATACATATCTATACAGTTATCTTACTGCACAAGAAACATCAGATCTAGAAAGAGAAGAAGAAAAAACAACCTAAGAAGGAAAACAAAATGCATGGAAATATTCACAGAAAGCATTAAAATGCTGTGTTGTGGTTCACACTCAGTTCCCACAGGCCTCTCTCTGGATGTATATGACTATCTTCATCGCTGAACAACTGGTTTGAATCACATCATTGTTGAAGAGAACCATGTCCATCAAAATTGATCATCGTATAGTCTTGTTGCTGTGTATAATGTTCTCCTGGTTCTGCTGATTTCACTCAGCATCAGTTCATGCAAGTCTCTCCAGGCCTCTCTGAAATCCTCCTGTTGGTCGTTTCTTACAGAACAATAATATTCCATAACATTCACATACCCTAATTTATTCAGCCATTTTCCAATTGATGGGCATCCTTTCAATTTCCAGTTTTTTGCCACTACAAAAAGGGCTGCCACAAACATTTTTGCACATGTGGGTCCCTTTCCCACCTTTAAAATCTCTTTGGGATATAGGCCCAGTAGAAACACTGCTGGGTCAAAGGATATGCACAGTTTGATAACTTTTTGAGCATAGCTCCAAATTGCTCTCCAGAATGGTTGGATCCATTCACAGTTCCACCAACAATGTATCAGTGTCCCAGTTTTCCCACATCCCCTCCAGCAGTTATCATTATCATTTCCTGTCATTTTAGCCAATCTGACAGGTTACACTGCTTCCTTTGTCCTTTCTCCCTACTGGTCTCTAAATCTGTATAATTTCTTTAAGTTATGTCTATCTTTTTTTTTTAAGTCACATCCAACTCCTTGTGACCACATTTGGAGTTTTCTTGGCAAAGATACTGAAATAGTTTGCCATTTCTTTCTCCAGCTCATTTTGTAAATGAAATAACTGAGGGAAACAGGGTTAAATGATTTGCCCACAGTCATACAGCTGCTCAGTGTCTGAGGCTGGATTTGAATTCAGGAAGATGAGTCTTCCTGACTCAGGCTCAGCACATTACCCACTTCACTATTTCCACTGCCACGTATATAATTTCTACCAGGCACAAATAGCTGGTGCTTTAATCTCTGCTGGCTTTTTGTGACTATTGGTTAGCTAATATTAAAGCCTGCCTCAATGACACAGTTTGCCATTACCAGGTGAGATTGTACTGGGCATATATCACTGTGGACGTGTGCTCTCTACTTTCAGCTTCTGGCTTCTGCTGAAATCCTGAAATGGGATGCTCTCTCTTCTGCCTTGAGGATGAGTATGTGTATCCCTGCCTCTCTGTCTCTCTCTAACTCTATCTCTGTCTCTCTCACCTTTTAGAAAGAGCATAGTATCATAGATTGAAAGCCAGCTTCAGTCAGGCTGACCTGAGTTTAAGTTTCTGCTTTGTGATTAATCAGGTTGCCTTACTCTTCATGTCCTGGGAAAGATTCTAAGTGGTAGAATAATCGTGGAAATGCATTGGCAAGGGAAATATCCTCATCTGGAGTTTCATTCGGACAAAAAAAAAAAAAAGATAAAAACCCAACACACCCAGACAGTAGAAGAAAAAGAACATTTCTTATGCTTTTCTCTTCCATAAGAATTCCATCTGTTTCCTTAATCTTTGGTTGAAATGGGCATTTTCTCTTCAGAAGTAAATTCTTCACCCCAAGCACCGTTACCCAGGTAACTAATGCTTAATTTTATTTTTTGAATCATATTTCATCTCCATTGTTGATCAGTCATTTCAGTCACGTCTGACTCTTCTTGACCCTATATCGAGTTTTCTTGATAGAGACCTTGGAGTGCTTTGCCAATTGCCTTCTCCATCTTACTTTCCAGATGAGGGAACTGAGGCAAATGGAATTTAATGCCTTGCCCAGAGTCACATAGCTTGTAAGTGTTAGAGGTCAGCTTTGAACTCATGAAAATAAGTCTTTCTGATTCTAAGCCCAGTGCTCAATCCACTGACTTACCTTGCTACCTCTGCAAGCTTCTCTTACAGTGGGAGACTGCATCTTAAATATATTTGTGCTGTTACAGTGTAACTCATATGTTAGGTACTACAAAAGTTACCAGATTTAAGAAACAGTATATTTTGTGTTCACATATTAAGAATACTGTCATGCTTGGCTATTCTCAGCAATACAATGATCCAAGACTGCTCTGAAGGACTTATGATGAAAAATGTGATCCATACCTAGAGAAAGATGTCTGATGGTATCTAAATACAAAATAAAGCATACTTTCAAAAAAAAAAACCTTTTTTTTTTTCTTGAGAGTTTTTTTGGGGAAAGGGAGATCTGTGTTTCCTTTTGCACATGACTTATGGAAATGTCTTGTCAACTTCACATAAGCCTTCTCAATGAGGGGAGGGGACAATCTGGAACTCAAAATTTTAAAAACAAATGTAGAAAATTGTTTTACATGTAATTGGGGAAAATAAAACATTTAAAAGAAATGATCAGCATCTGATTTTAGAAAGGCCTGGAGAGATTTACATGAACTGATGCTAAGTGAAGTGAGTAGAATCAAAACAACATTGCACACAACAACAAGATTATGTGAGGATCAATTCTTATGGATATGGCTCTTTTCAACAATGAAGAGATTCAGGCCAGTTAGACTTGTGAGGGAGAGAACCATCTGCATTCAAAAAGAGGATTTTGGGGACTGAATGTGGATTATAACATAATATTTGTGACCTTTTTTGTTTGCTTTTTGTTTAAATATGTTTAACATATATTGGATTATTTGCTATCTAGGTGAAGGGGTGGGGGAAAAGGGAGGGAGAAAAATTTGGAGGTTTGCAAGGGTGGATGTTGAAAACTATCTGCATTTATTTTGAAAACAAAAAGCTATTATTTTAAGAGTAGCTAGGTGGTGCAGTGGATAGAGCATCAGCCCTGAAATCAGGAGGACCTAAGTTCAAATGTGGGCTCAGACACTTAACACTTCCTAGCTGTGTGACCCTGGGCAAGTCACTTAACCCTGATTGCCTCAGTTAAAAAACCACATACATACAAACACACACACAAAAAAACAAAACAAAAACAAAAAAAAAAAACTTATGCCCTAAGACTTTTGGGACACCTTGTACACTTGTACATAAGCACTAAATGTGAACTCAGAAGACCTCAGCATAAATCTTAATTCTGATCTTTTAAGCAATGTGAACCTGGGCGCCCGTTGTTTAGAGGAAAGAAGATTAGATTTGGAATGGGAAGATCTGGGTTCAAATCCAGATTTGCCACTATTAACTTAAACAAATCCCTTTACTATTCAGTGTCTCAGTTCCCTCATCTGTAAAATGAAAGGATTTCAGCAGATGATTTCTATGTTTCCCACCATAAGTCCTATGACCCTGAATCACCTCACTCTTCTACATCCCATCTGTAAGATGGAGGTGATAATTCTCTACTCTTCCCCTTCACCCAGCTGTGGTAAATTATAAAGCACTCTATACATGTAGAGCTGTTAATTACAACACCTATTTGGTGTTCTTGTTCATATCTGTATCTCTATAAAAGCTTACTTATTAACCACAGCAGTCCTCAAAGCAAGCCAAGCCAGCTTCTTTGAAGACACAACAGAAAGCACCCTGTTAGGCAATAATCCAAAAAGAAAACTCAGACTTTACTACCAGTTTACAATACAAAGGAGATGGGAGAGAGGCACACTTGTAAGGCAAAGCACAGAGGAAGCAGAGCAAAGAGAAGCATGGTTTATATAAAATGCTTTTCCTCCTTACTTCCCACTCTAATTCTTCAAGATCCAGTTCAAATTCAAGTTCAAGGTCCAACTATCGGCCTTATCTAATCTCGTTCCACCCTTTTATGCTTCATTCCTCCACCTCCACTACTGCCCTAGAAATTATTTGGAGTGTTTTTTATCTGAAGACCATTGTTGTTTTTGTCCATCAAATAGAATTTAACCTTCCTGAGTATAGTGAAACAATTTCTCCTTGTGTGGCCCTGAGAGAGTCATTTAATCCTGTATACCTCAGTTTCCTCATCTGTAAAATAAAGTTAGAGAAAGAAATGCAAACCATTCCAAGAAACCCCAAATGGGGTCACAAAAAGCAAACAAAGCTGTAAAATGACTGAACAACAATAGAGTTGCATTAGAGTGGGAACTTAATAAATGCTGGTTGAATTACATTGTTGTGCAATTGAATTGAAAAGGAAAGCAACAATGATGTAGTGGAAAGATCCTTTCTGTCCTAAAGTAGCTGTGTGGCTTAGGCAGATTATCCTTAACCTTTCTGAGGGCCTTATCTGTAAAATAGAGATAATAATAGTTGTTCTGGTTGCCTTGAAATAAAATGAGATACTGTTTGCAGAAATACTTTGAAGTATTTTTAGGTGAAAAGAACTGAGATGGGAGGGAGAAAGAGGCAAGCAACTAACTCTTTAGTGATGGAATTCTAGCTCTGATTAGCCCTATGGTGGTCATACCAGAGTGCCCAAGAACCTCAAGGCAAAAATCAGATCAAGTGTTTGCTAATGGAGGCAAAAATGCCTTTTGCAGATCTTTCCTCATTCTCCATTTGGATATCAACACCCAGGGAAAAACTTATTTCCTGGAGTCAAGAATACCTGAGTTCAAATCCAATCTCAAACACTTCCTAGGTGTGTGATCCTAGGCATATCACTTACCCTCAGCTTAGCTCAGCTTCCACATCTGTAAAATGGGGATAATAACGGCACCTACCTGCCAGGGTTGTTGTGAGGATCAAATTGGAAAGTGTTTAGCACAGTTCTTTGGCTCATAGGTAGGTACTATATAAATGGTAGTTGTTATTTTCCCTGAGCTCTACAGCTCTGAGGAGAGAGCAGGACTGGACTGGTATCACTCAAGGCAAGCAGCCTCTGTTGAATTGTCTTCTGGGTTAGTCTAGTTCTATGTGTCAACCACCCAGTGCAGGGAAAACAAGCTGCCAACTCTGACTCACACTCCTGCCCCAGTATGTTCCCAGGAGGCTGAGTCTCTTCTTTATGATGTGTTGTTGGGGGAGCAGGTACAAAAGGCTACAGAAAGTAATGTCATCATGCAGGAGATAGATTTACTCCTATAGACATGGCTCAATTGGGCACATGAGTAAGCCAAATGAATCTTCCTTATATACAAGTCTGTCCATACCCCACTCTGTAATGTGACTCCCAATTGTTTTCTCCAAAATCCTGACTCTAGTCTTCCTTTCCTGGATCTATCTCTTTTACTTCTCTCCTGTGATAAGATGTGCTCAGGAACTATTATTGATCCCCTCTCAATGGGTCACTTAAATCCATTTAAAACCATAACTTATGAGCCCCCACCAATATTCTTATTGTGCCTCACTTTTAGAAGTATCAGCTCCTACAAAAAATAGAAAGAATGGAAGTATTGCCCCAGATACAAGTTATCCTGTGTCCCTGATTGTACAATTCACTACTACACTTCGCTAATTCCTCGGTCAACACCCCCAATCCCATTTTCCATGAAATTTGCTCTCTGGGTCCATACAGAATCTCTCCTCCTCTTCTCCCTAGGAAGTATTCTGCTGTGGGACCTCCTTCTACCACTAAATTAAGATTTCCTCCTCAGACCTTCCTTTTACTACCTTATCCATTGTTTTTTACAGTTTCTCTTCTTCTTGAGACCACAGGAGTGATTTTCCCTTCATTATTTATCATTAACTTGATTCGATTATGTTATCAAAAGACCCAGTGGAACTCAGCAGGATCAGGGAATAAGCCTGTCATGAGCTGTCGCTGCCCATTGCTTTCCTGGTCGCAAGCTAGTCCAGGAGTAGAGTTACAAGCAAGTTACTTCTTTTAGAGTGAAAGAAGAGTCCTTTTATTCAGTTCTCGTGAGAAGCAGTTACACTCCCAAGGAGGATACCCCAATACAGAAACAGGGACAAGCTTTATACTGTTAGTGTGGTTCCTTAGCCCTCCTTTCAAGGTTTGGATTGGTTGGATTTATAGCCAGAGTTAGTTACAATTGGTCGGTTTTTCAATCTGAATTACAATTAGATCATACTTACAGTAAGAGTTACAATTAGTCGGATTTATAATTCTCTTTATTTGCCCATTCCATATTTCAAAAGGCTCCTGTCCTGTCATTAACACTAGCCAGTTTGGGCTGGTTTAAGCCTGGGCCCTTTTGTCAGGAATTTTCTTGTTTAGCCAGTCCCTTGACTCACATAGTGACTGATGGAAAAATCTTAACAAGATACTTCACCCCTCCCTTCATCCTGTTTTGACAATATCTGTGGAAACTTAACTTCTCATATTCTTCACAGGTATATCACATGGATCTTCTACTTCTTTCTCCCTCCCTTTTCCTTCCTCTCTCCTTTCTCTCTCTCTCTCCCCCTCTCTCTCTCTTTCCCTCTCCCTCTCTCTCTCTCTTTCCCTTTCCCTCTCCCTCTCTTTCCCTTTCCCTCTCTCTCTCTCTCTCTCTCTCTCTCTGTCTCTCTCTTTTTCTCTCTCTCTCTTTATCTCTCTCTGTCTCTGTCTCACTCTCTCTCTCTCTCTTTGCCTCTGTCTCTCTGTCTCTCTCTCTCTCTCTCCCATCTTTCCTCTCTTCCCCCCTTCTCTCTCTCTTTCTCTGTCTCTCTGCCTCTCTTCTTTCTCCTTCCATCTCCCTTTCCCTCTCCCTCACATTTTTAAAATATACATTATTAACTTTTTTTTTTTTTTGCTGAGGCAATTGGGGTTAAGTGACTTGCCTAGTCAGTCACACAGCATTATTAACATCTTATGTCTAGACAATTAGAAAAACAATATATTTAACCTTGATTTGTAGAATTTTCCAAATTCCAGATCTGTTGTTCTCACTTCTGTGGAGCCTTGTGATTTCAAGATTTTCTAGATTGCTAATTATTTTTTCTGCACAGACAATAAATTTTATCTAGCAGTATTTGTTTCTTCCTAACTTCTCTTCAGATTCTCATTTCTCTTGTGAACCATTTTGCAGCATCCTATTGTAGTTTCATGCTTTCTTGGGTGCCTTATTTTCATTATGTGTTCATTCAATTTCCTTTGTTTTGCAATGTTGCTCAACAGAATTGTGTTCTGGGAAGGGTGAGGGCAGGTTGGTGTTCTGGCCAAGAGTGAGGAATCACCAAAGGAATTGCTGAGTAGATTCTAGAGCACAAGCCATGAGTTCCATTGCACTGACTTGCCAGAGCATAGGGCTTGTAGGAGATAGAGCTATTGAGGGGCCATATTATGGATCATGGTTTAGTCTTAATTAATCAGCTTGTTATTTTGTTTTGGAAAAGGAGAAGAATAACAACTGGGACACAGATATTTACAGGAGACAAAATCCAAGAATGACACCATTAATATGCATAGTCTCAAATATCTATAAAACAATACCTCAAATTCACAAATGAGAAATTAGAGATTCTAAAGCTATGTTGCAAATGTGATCTCATAGGAGTCAGTAAGATTTGGTTGAATGAAGCCCATGACTAAACTATGGCTCTTCATAGGTATATCTTATTCAAAAAACCCAGGATGACAAAATGGGGGGACAGGATGGTAATGTATATAATAGCAATAATTACAATTTAATTAACAATAATAATAGCATTTAAATAATGCTTTAAGATTTGCAAATAACTTTACAAATATCTCATTTGGCCCTCAAAACATCCCCATAAGGTAGGTGTTATTATTATCTCCATTTTTAGAGATGAAAAAACTAAGGCAAATGGGGGTTAAGTGACTTGCTTAGGCTTATACAGTTAATTATGTGTCTGAGCTACATTTGAATTCAGATCTTCCTGCTTCCTGGCTCTATCCCCAGCTATAAAATGGGAATAATAATAGCATCTACCTCTCAAAATTGTTGTGCAAGATCCAATGTGATATTTGCAAAGTGCTAAACACAGAGCCTACTATGCAATAGGTACTATATAAATCATTACTTCCTTTCCCTTCTACCATCTCACTGCCTCATTAAAGAAAGTATACTTATGTGAAGAAATCCAGGAAGTGAAGGGGGAAAATGTGATAGAGAAGTAATTTTTGTCATTTGACTATATTATGTACCAACTGGACTCAAAGAGGAAGGAGATGAAGAGTTAATGAAACATATCACAAGTCTGACATAGAGATACTATATTATGTGTAATAATAATGGGAGAATTTTACTATCCAGATACCTACTAGAGAGCTTTCCTTGTCAAAAGAAAAGTGGTTTGTAACTTTTTTGAAATTTTATTTTTAAATAAAGATTTGCCTTCTCTTCTTCCATCTTTTTTCCTTCCACCTTCCATCTATTCAAAGAAAAAAAAATCCAAACCTCTGTTATAAACTAGATAGTCAAACAAACAAACAAACAAAAAATTCCCACATTGGCCAGGTCCAAAAAAAAAAAGTCTCAATCTATACTCTGAATTTTTCATTCCTTCTCTATCATCAGGAAGTGAACCAGCTAATAATTTCTTAACTTATCTTAGTTTATAAGTTCATCCTTCAAAAGATGGAGTAACCAATGAAGGGAAATCCTATTGTGGTTATAAATTTCATCAAAAGGGAACAAATGGTTGTTGAGGTGGAAATGATAGGAACCATGGGGGGAACTGGTCACACCATCTTAGAGTTGTAATGTTTTTGTTCAGTCATTTCAGTCATGTCTGATCCTTCATGACTCCATTTGGGATTTTCTTGGCAAAGATAGTAATTTGGATTTCCTTCTCTATCTCATTTTACAGATGAGTAAACAGGGTTAAGTGCTTTGCCCAGGGTCACACAGCTACTAGGAGTCTAAGAGCAAATTTAAATTCAGGAAAATGAGTCTTTCTGACTCCATACCTGACATTCTATCCACTGTACCAGCTAAAACTGCCCTAGAGTTTAAAATAAAGGAGAGGAAATTTGGTTATAGTCTGACAATAGAGTCATGATTTTAAAATAGCAGATTTCACAGGGTTAGGAATCATTTGACTTGGGTCTTAAAAGAACTAGAATATGTGATTACTGAGCTATTGTTGGTGATAGCTTAATGATTATGGAAAATAGAAGAAGTACTACAATATTGGAGAAGGGTAAATGTCACAATTTGAAAAAGAAAATAGGAGAACAGAATTTTGAACTCTAAGTCAGTAGGCTTGATTCCAGTTCCTGGAAAAATTCTAGAAAAGATCATTAAAGAAATGACCATCTGAAAAAAGGAAACATTGCACAGCTTCAACAAGAAAAATACAACCAAATTACTTTCATTTTCTGTTCTGGCATTTTCAGTTTCTGTTTCCTAGACTAATAGATGAGAGGAATGCTGGGGATAAGGTTACTTAGATTTTAGCAAAACTTTTGACAGAGTATCTCAGGTTATACAGAACAGAAGTAGGGGTTAACATAACAGATGGATTCAGAAATGGTTGGATGACCAGAATTAAAAGTTGCTAATGATTCAATGGAAATGGTAGGAAGTCTCCAATGGAGTGTCCAGGAATTAGTCCTTGGTCCTGTGTTCTTCCTTTCTTTTCTTTTCTTTTTTTTTTTTTCTTTTGAGGCAATTGGGGTTGAGTCACTTGCCTAGGGTCACACAATTACTAAGTGTCGAAGAACAGATTTGAACTCAGATTCTCCTGACTCCAGGGCCAGTGTCCTATCCTCTGTGCCACCTAGACATCCCATTTTCTGTGTTCTTTAACATTTTTATCACTGACTTGGGTAAAGACATACAGTTTGCAGATGACATGGCAAAGATCTTAGCATGCTAGAGTACTGGGCTGCACATAATGAGATGCTATTCAGTAAGAATAAATACAAAGTCTAGTGTTTGAAGCAAAAAAAACAACAATAAAAAAAATCCTACCTTCAAAAGTATAAGATGGGAGAAACAAGATTAGGTAGCATTTATTCTGAAAAACATTTGCATGTTTTAGTGAATTGCAACATGCAATGAGTCAGTGGGGTGATGAGGAAGCCAAAAAAAAAAAAAAAGGCTAATTTGATTTCAGACTCCCAAAAAAGGCATAGAGCTTCCAGAATTGGTAGTGGGAGTGGTCCCACTTTGTTTTGTCCTTATCAGAGTTCATCTGGAGCATTGTATTCAGTTCTGGGCACCAATGTCCTTTTAAGAAGGACATTGATAAGCTGGACAGTTTCCAAATTGTGACAGCCAAGGTGGGAAGGGGCCTTGAGTTTGTTATAAAAATAGGTTAAAGGAATTGGACATGTTTAGTTTGGAGAGAATCAGACTTAGAGGGGAGATGACAACCTCCTTCAAATATTTAAAGGACCATTGTGTATGAAGGCATTAGATTTACTCTAACTGGTTTGAGAGGACAAAATTTGGAGGAACAGAGAGAGAAGTTACAAAGGCAAATTTAGACCCCTGTCTTAGGAAAAATTTCCTAATGAAGTTTCCTAATAAAGTCCCAAAATGGAGTGTGTTGATTGAGAGGTAGTGAATTCCTTCTCTTGGGAACTTTTGAAGAAAGCTGGACAACTCTTTATTGGGTATGGGTTTGTTTTGGGTTTTTTTTTTTTTTTTGGAAGCAATATGTTTTAAGTGACTTGTCCAGAAGCACACAGGTAGTTAATATTTGAGATTGGATCTGAACTCAGGTCTTCTTGACCTGAGGGTAGTGCTCTATCCATTTCACCACATAGCTACCCTAATCAGATATGTTTTCATGGAATTCTTTTGATTAATAGGCTGAGCTGGATGCCAACTGAGGTTTCTTCCAACTCACATTTTGTGTTTCTAGGATATTCAACAATAAACTATGTATTTATCATTTCAAAACTGAAGATATGAAGACTATAAGATTTTATTGTATTGTTGATTATGAAGAGGTTTTGAAATAAAGCCTATTTGAACCAAGAACAAAGCACTACCTTCCAAATTCTTTTGTAGCAAAGTGCCTCCAATCCATATATCAAGACTCCTTGGAAGATAATCACAACAGAAATAATCTTTTTCAATTATCCATGATAATAAATATCAACCAAAATATTAAAAAACATATAAAATATGGTTGCCAATGGTATTCTTTATCTTGAGGTAGAAGATTAGTGCAAAGTTCAAACAGAAGAGAAAATCACTGGGGATGGTAAGGTCCTCCACAATGCTATTTTTTGAAGATGGCATTGTGCTGCTTGCATTAAGCCTTATAATATTGTAGTGTCTGTTAGAAGAGAAATATAATTATTCAAAGGAGTTTGGCATGTCTATCCATACAGAAAGACCAGGTGGATGAAGTATGTCTATTGACCACATTTCAACATTCATTTGGTTGGATATCCTATATCTTAACCTTTCTTGTGTCATGGAGAACTTGGGAGTCTGGCAAAAACTATGGATTCTTTCTTAGAATAATGTTTTAAAACTTTAAGAGAAAATATAGTAAAATAAGATTTCAAAAAGCATATATATATATACATATTTGTTACACATAAAGATAGGTGTGCATATATAATAACAGAGATGGAAATAGGACCTGGAACTGGGATTTCACTGGTATAAGAAATTCCCTTTTCTAACACGCCAGCACTCTTTCTGAAACTTACTGTCTTAGAGAGTTGCGTATGTGTGTGTGTGTGTGTGTGTCTGTGTGTAAAATATCTCCTGTTGGCAACAAGCAAAAGAATGAACATCATCTAGTGTCACCATAACAAGCCTCTTTAGAACTTTCAAGTGGTAGTGAGAATGTCCTTTCCCCCCAGAACTGATTTCATTAGGAAAGGGAACTCCTAAAAGAAAAATTCCCTCTACCAATACAGATTGGCAGCTCTTTCTATGGCTTATTGTTCTAGAATAGAGTTGTCTGTAGCACTGAAAGATTTGAAAAAGTTTGTCCACCTTCACACATCCAATGTGAGCAATGACAATGGCACAGCTCAAGCACCTTACACGCTTTGAAATTATTGAAAAGAGGAGACAAAATGGTTGTTAAAAGTCAACAAAGGTTTTACCATTTAAACTCCTCAAAAGAATGAGAAAAGTGTATTAGAACACAATTTAACTCTACCCATGTTTTGAAATGGCTTGGGTTTTCTCCCCTGCAATTTCCTGGGTCTTTTAAGTCCAAGAAAAGAAAGGAAATGAAAGGCCAGGAATTGAATTATTTGGCATATAAAGATTGAACTCTAAAGTCCAGTACAGAGAAAGAAAGATAGAGAGATGGAGACAGAAAGAGACAGACAGACAGACACACACACACACACACACACACACACACACACACACAGTCTCTATGGAAACAGAGCCAGATCAACATGTAGCACTGGATGTGAGGCTTGACAGTTGGATGTTCTGATTAACTGTGGGATCACTAGCTAGCATCAGTAGTAGGTGATACCTTCTCCTTGACCACAGAACCTTTGATGACCATCCTACTGGCTCTTTAGACTCCAGACTTCAAGTTGTCCTGGTGACTAGCCAGGAAGTGAATGCCATCCTTATAAGACTTGAGGCATGCAATGAGATAGCAGGAGCAATTGTGGAAAATTTAGAACTCCATCCACCTTGTTTTGACTTTGGGGATTGAGAATGCCTGAGAGGTGATCCCCTAACTCCCTAGGAGACACATGTGCTTTGTCCAGTTAGCCATTCTCTAATCCTTGGAGCCAAGCACCCAAAACCAAGTGTTCCTACTCTTCATAGGTAAAAAAAAAAAAAAAAAGACAGAAAGATGAAATGAATAGAAATATACCATTACAGAGGGTAGTATTTGCTGTTGTTGCTGCACAGTCATTTCAGTTATGTCCAAGTCTTTGTGGCCTTATTTGGAGTTTTCCTTTTTTTTTTTAACTATGTTAATCCTTTGTGACAAGAAATGTTAAGCATATACATTGCAACCCTATGCACAGACATTGATCATTATGAAAAAACTAACACAAGATAATCTAACAAGCAGACAGAAATAAGAAAATAGCAAATTAGATGTTATTTTGTAAAAGCTTTTTTACGGTTTTGTGTGATTTTCTATTTGACTTCTGTGTCATTTCTCTCTTCTTGACAAAGATTCTGTCATTTCCTTCTCCAGCTTGTTTTATAGAGGAGGAACCTAAACAGTTAAGTATTTTACTCAGGATCATACAGCTGCTAAGTGGCTGAGGCTGGACTTGAACTTAAACCTTCTGACTCCAGGTCTGATGCTCTATCCTAATAATTAGGTATTTCATGAAGGTATATCAAAAGAGAACATGACTCCTGTGCTCTAGGAAGACAGCCTTCAAGAAATGCTGTGGCCAAAACATTCATCATTTTGCATTGAGCTGTGAATAGATTTTCCCAAACTTAGCTAAACTGATTCTTGGGTGACAGGCGTAGTTTATCATCAATCCTATTCTTGAAGCCTTTCCAGTTTGACAGGACCTGTTAGAACCTGCACTCTACTGACATAGCCTTTAAGAATCCAGGGTCACCTCCATACCATGAGGAAATGCTGGAGGAAGAGCTTAGTGGAAGACTTCTTAATATTTAATAAAGGGGGAAAAAAGATCACATAGAACACACAGAGGATGAAGGAAAAGTATGGTTCTTTTCCTTAGTAGGGAATGAGAACCTAAGTTATACCAGAAGAAGAATTTTAGCTGCAATATTAAATAAAACGAAAAATGTTCTTACCCCTATGGAGGAAAGAGAAAAAGGCATCATAACAAATAAATATGAAGAGTTTAGAGAAACTTAGGAAGATTAAAGGAACTGAAGCAGAGTGAAGAGAATAGAGGCAAAGGAGAAATAAGCTCAATTAATGCAATTAAGAAAACAAAAACAGGGGAAGCTAGGTGGCGAAGTGGATAGAGCACCAGCCCTGAAGTCAGAAGGACCTGAGTTCAAACTTGGTCTCAGACACAAAAAGAAAAAAAAAACTACAAACTGCAAAAAGGCAATTGAACATTAATTAGTTATAATGGCCAATCTCAGTCCCAGAGAACTGATGATGAAGCACCTCTATCTGATTCTTATAGGAGGGACTATGGATACAGAATATGGTATATGATGTCAAACATGGATGCTGTGTTTATTGGCTCTCCTTCAATGTTCTTATTTGCTTTGTGGTCCTTGGGCCATTTCTCTCTCACACACACAGAATGCCAGGAATAGCTGCCCTACAGTACCATTCAGTATCATAGGTCATAAGCTCTCACTGATATATCTACTTTTTTTTTTCTTTTTACTGAGGCAATTGGGGTTAAGTGACTTGCCCAGGGTCACACAGCTAGGGAATGTTAAGTCTCTGAAGCCAAATTTGAACTCAGATCCTCCTGACTTCAGGGCTGGTGCTCTATCCACTGCACCACCTAGCTGCCCCTAGATCTACTTTTTTTTTTAGTTAGCCAGAGGACAAATTTATTTCAGAGAAAAGACATAATGAAATAGCATAGTTAGTAAAGGAGCAATAGAATATTTCTCTCCATAAATCTAGATCATTCTGTCCCACGAATGTACACAGCATCATTCTGAATGCTGGGGATTGCATATGAAAGATAAACCTGTAAAAAAATGAATAGTTAGGGTATATGCCTAGAAGGTCACATAGACAAGACTATGTATAACTAGAGAACATGTATGAAGGAGAAAACACATAGATGTTTTATAGTTGCCAATGTCTTCTGATAATATCACGTCACTTTATTTGGGCCAGATTTTTAATGGATGTTGTTCTCTGTTAGAACTGCATTGGTGTATGCTGTCATTTTCTGCTGTTCACCTAGCAGGTAGTATGTCTCATAGTCTCTGCTGGGCATTTCTTTCTGCTACCAACTCTGTATTTTGCTTCTTTAGGATCTCCCCTCCCAGGCATCTGAGTGGCTAAGGTATAATGATTTCAAAATCTCTCCCTGATAAAGAAAAATTGATAGATTTTTAGTCAGAGCCAGACCACACCAGCTTTAAGAGTCTGAAAGCCTGCACCCAAACTAAGATTAAATCTTTCATTCTTCACAGTCTATCTGGGGCTGAGTTAGAAATTCCCAATTAGAATTTTCCCTCTCTAGTTTGTCAAGGAAATAGAGAATAAGAATGAAAGGTAAACGAAGGAGGCAAGATCATTGTTCTCTACTCATCTGACTCACTATCTATCAGTAGGAAACTCATCTAATTTTATTTCTGCATTTGACCAGAGGAAAAAAATGTCACTGTCATCCAAGATTAAGAGTAGCAGGTGTCTAGAGGATTTAGTGTAGTTGAATCGAAAGACTGTGATATGAAAACAAAAAAACAACAAATCTCTTTTAAAAGGAAATAAATCTGTATAACTTCTTCACTACTGCCCCTGAATTTCATCATTCTGTTTTACACTTGAAGTGGTTTCCTTCTTCCACTATGCTTCTCAGGATCCTATTTTTAAGACTCACTAATTCACATTATCCCAAAATAATAGTACTTAGCATTCGTTGATGAGGAAAATACATAGGTAGAAAATGAAAGATTTTTCAGTGTTTCTATAGTGGTTTGTTTTGATCATCAGTGACAGTGTAACCACTATATATGGACCAGAATATCTCAATCCCTGATGACCTACAAGGAAACTGAAGATTCATTTCCCTTAAAGATTAGCCTCTTGGCTCCCAATGTAATTGGGAACAAAATGTTATTAATTGTCCATAGTAAATGCTCAGATACTTCGTTTTGGCAAGCCTGTGCTGCTTGCCTCATTGTCACATCTTCTGTCAGTCCAATTTCCTTCCGGCCCAGTTCTCATCTGATATATTCCTCAAGTAACATCATGCTGCCTGGGTTGGAAAATATCTGTATCTAGGAACGGACACCAAGAACCCTCATTCTCCATGGTGCTCTCTTCTATGAACAGTATCATTCCTGTGTTGAATAGGAGGCAAAATAAAACTGTGCTGGAAACATTCATTAAGGGAAAGAGATGATCCCCTGTCCCATAAGCAATAGGGAGCCACCAAAGGCATGTTCAAATCTGTAGCACAAATTATTTTTGACGGTTGTGTATTGGAATTATGGGAGAGAGGAACCAACTCTCCAGGAAAGGGGTATCATAGGCTTAAACTAGGGTGCTGGCAATAGTAATGAAGAGGATGGGACAGATGGAAAAGAAATCATAGAAATAGAAACAATGGGACTTTCTAATTATTTTAGGATGTGGTAGATGAAGGAAAGTGAAGAGGCAAAAATAAATGAGATTTTGACTAGGTGACCATCACTAACAGAAATAAGGAGATTAGGAAAAAAGGAAGATTTAAGGGAGAAGATGAGTTATATTTTTGATCTGCTGGATTTGAGGTACAAATGGAACATTCATGTAGAAACATTCCTCTGCCAGTAAGAAATTTGAAACTGGAGCTCAGGAGAGAGGTCAGAGCTGAATATATATAGACTTTGAAGTCATATGAGTACGTGAGACTGACATGGGACAGAGTGTAAAAAGAAAAGCACTGAGGATGGAGCCTTGGGGAATGTTCATACTTAGTAAGCAGGAAACAGAAGAAGAGCCTTGATGTGGAATCGTGAAAAACACATCAGCTTTAAAAATAAATAATTAAGTGAATAAATGAACAATTAAATAGAAAAATAAATAAATAAAAAGACTTCATTTCAAATTCCTGCTCTGGCACTTACCAGCTGTGGGAACTTAGAGAATTTATTCATCCTTTGGGGCTTCTATCATCTAATTTATAAACATGATTCCTATTTCATTTGTAAAGTTCATTTTGTTTATTACAAATTTATTGTTTGTATTGACACTACTTGCTTGAGACATAGCTTAAGACTATATATATTTGTGTATGACTACATCCACAAAATTAATTCTTTTTTTAGATTTTTCTTTTTTAGTTTTCAACATATTCTTTTATAAGAATTTGACTTTCAATTATTTTTCCTTCCCTGCTCATCCCCACCCCCAAGATGGCAAACAATCTTATATAGGATATACGTGTACAATTATATTAAATATATTTCTACATTAGTCATGTTGTGAAAGTAGAATCAGAACAAATGGGAAAGACCACAAAAATAAAAATGAAAATAGTATGCTTCAATCTGCATTCAGATTCCATAGTTCTCTCTCTGGATGTGGATAGCATTTTTCATGATGAGTCAAATGATCTAGCTTTATGGAGAGAAATATTCTAGTGTTCCTTTACTTTATTAATGCCTTTTCTCTGAAGTAATCTTGTTTTCTGGCTAACTAGAAAAAAAAGTAGATCATCAGGCAATATTGCTATTACTATGTGCAATGTTCTCCTGATCCTGCTCACCTCTCAGCATCAGTTCATGTAAGTCTGTAAAATCTCCTATTGAAAGTGATAGAAGGCAAAAAGAGACAAGAAGGAGAAAAATAAGTACAAAATAGTATCTTAAAAGAGATTTTAAGGAAAATGATATGCATAAGAGTGTCAAATGCTGTTGAGAACTCAAGGAGAGTGACCGTAAAAGGGCCATGGGATTTAGTTGTTAGGTCACTAACTTCAGAGAGCAGAGATTTAGTAGAATGACTGGGACAGAAACCAGATTGCAGAATGTTGAGGAAGAGAGTAGTAGGTAATGAGGAACTGGGACAAACAAACTTACAGTGATCTTTCTCAAAGTTCGACAGTGGAGAAATGTCCAATTTTCATATCCATCTGGTCTTAAGATAAGAAAGTTCTTTCAGACTATTCTCTTTCCTCAGTTGTCCTAGGCCTATACCCTGCATCCCATCCCTTCCTACATGTCTGAGAAAAATCTGATCTCTTTTGATTCCCCTCTCTCCTGCTTTCCTCTGGAACTTTCCTTTTTGCCTCAGATTGTGTGACTGAAATGCCCCTCCTAGTGACTATCACAAGGCCATAGGATCATAGATTTAGAGCAAATCAGGGATTGGAACCCAGCTTGCTTCATCTATTAAATGAGATGATTAGGTGAGGTGACTTCTAAAGTCTCTTCTAGCTGTAAATCTGTGATCCATGATCTTAGCTCAGGTCCCAGGTAAGCCAACTACTTATTAACTGTGTGACTCTTAGTAAGCCCCTCCATCTCTCTGAATCTCTAGTTCCTCATATGTAAATTAGGTACTATTTTGGGGTGGCAAGGGGTGGAGTTATTGGGAAACTCAAAAGAGAAAACGAATGTGAAAGTACTTTGTAATTGTAAGGTGCAAAATAAAAGCAAGGCATTAATATTATTAAGATCCCTGTCTGGTAGAAGGTAGAGTAGTTTTTCTTTCATTGCTCTCCTTCTTTAATTTCTTTTTTTTTAATTTCTTTTTTTTATTAAAAGCTTTTTATTTACAAAACATATGAGTGATTTTTCTACATTGACCTTTGCAAAAACTTTTTTTCCCAAGCTTTTCCCCTCCTTCCCCTCACCCCCCCACCCCTAGTTGACTGGTAATCTAATACATGCTAAATAGGATAAATTATATGACAAATCCAATACATGTATACATATCTATACAATTATCTTACTGCACAAGAAACATCAGATCTAGAAAGAGAAGAAGAAAAAAACAACCTAAGAAGGAAAACAAAATGCATGGAAATATTCATAGAAAGCATTAAAATGCTGTGTTGTGGTCTGTACTCAGTTCCCACAGGCCTCTCTCTGGATGTATATGACTATCTTCATCGCTGAACAATAGGAACTGGTTTGAATCACATCATTGTTGAAGAGAACCATGTCCTCAGAATTGATCATCATATAGTCTTGTTGCTGTGTTCTCCTGGTTCTGCTGATTTCACTCAGATCAGTTCATGCAAGTCTCTCCAGTCCTCTCTGAAATCCTCCTGCTGATCATTTCTTACAGAACAATAATATTCCATAACATTCATATACCATAATTTATTCATCCATTCTCCAATTGATGGGCATCCATTCAGTTTCCAGTTTCTTGCCACTACAAAAAGGGCTGCCACAAACATTTTTGCACATGTGGGTCCCTTTCCCTCCTTTAAAATCTCTTTGGGATATAGGCCCAGTAGAAACACTGCTGGGTCAAAGGGTATGCACAGTTTGATAACTTCTTGAGCATAGTTCCAAATTGCTCTCCAGAATGGTTGGATCCGTTCACAGTTCCACCAACAATGTATCTATCAGTGTCCCAGTTTTCCCACATCCCCTCCAACAGTTATCATTATCATTTCCTGTCATTTTAGCCAATCTGACAGGTGTGTAGTGGTATCTCAGAGTTGTCTTAATTTGCATTTCTCTGATCAATAGTGATTTGGAGCACCTTTTCATGTGACCAGAAATAGTTTCAATTTCTTCGTCTGAAAATTGTTCATATCTTTTGACCATTTATCAATTGGAGAATGGCTTGAATTCTTATATATTTGAGTCAATTCTCTATATATTTTAGAAATGAGGCCTTTATCAGAACCTTTAGATGTAAAAATATTTTCCCAGTTTACTGCTACCCTTCTAATCTTGTCTGCATTCATTTTGTTTGAACAAAAACTTTTTAACTTGATATAGTCGAACTTATCTATTTTGTGATTAATGATGACCTCTAGTTCTTCTTTGGTCACAAATTCCTTCCCCCTCCACAGGTCTGAGAGGTAAACCATCCTACATTGTTCTAATTTGTTTATAATATCATTATTTATGCCTAGATCATGAATCCATTTTGACCTTATCTTCGTATATGGTGTTACCTGTGGGTCAATGCCTAATTTCTTCCATACTAGTTTCTAATTATCCCAGCAGTTTTTGTCAAATAGTGAGTTTTTATCCCAAAAACTGAGGTCTTTGGGTTTATCAAACACTAGATTAACATTGTCATTGAGTATTTTGTCCTGTGAACCTAACCTATTCCACTGATCCACTACTCTATTTCTTATCCAGTACCAAATGGTTTTGGTGACCACTGCTTTATAATATAGTTTTAGATCTGGTACATCTAGGCTACCTTCATTTGCATTTTTTTCATTAATTCCCTTGAAATTCTTGACCTTTTGTTTTTCCAGATGAATTTTGTTGTTATTTTTTCTAGGTCAGTTAAATAATTTCTTGGGAGTTTGATTGGTATAGCACTAAATAAATAGATTAGTTTAGGTAGTATTGCCATCTTTATTATATTCGCTCGACCTATCCAAGAGCACTTGATGTTTTTCCAATTGTTTAGATCTGACTTTATTTGTGTGGAGAGTGTTTTGTAGTTTTGCTCATATAGATCCTGACTTTCCCTTGGCAGATATATTCCCAAATATTTTATACTATCGATAGTTATTTTGAATGGAATTTCTCTTTGTATCTCTTGCTGTTGCATTTTGTTGGTGATGTATAAAAATGCTGATGATTTATGTGGATTTATTCTGTATCCTGCAACTTTGCTAAAGTTTTGGATTAATTCTAATAGTTTTTTAGTTGATTCTCTAGGGTTCTCTAAGTAGACCATCATATCACCTGCAAAGAGTGATAATTTGGTTTCCTCATGACCTACTCTAATTTCTTTAATCTCTTTTTCTTGTCTTATTGCCAAGGCTAGCATTTCTAATACAATATTGAATAGTAATGGTGATAGTGGGCAACCTTGTTCCTTCTTTAATTTCTACAGTTTTCAAAGCCCATATCAAATTACTTAGCACTTAACCCTAAACTATCTTTCAAGAGCTGCATGAGGGTAGGAAGTTGTGGGAAAATTTTGTTGTATTGTTTGGCCCTGCCCCTGCATGGCTGAGAAATCACACTTGTTGCTCAGATAGACACCAGATTGGTTTCTTGTTTAATACAGTATGTCTAGGTTATATTGGCTCAAAAAAAAAATCTTGCACAGAGTAGAAGATGGATGCAAGAAATGAAAGGAGTTTCTCCCATCATACATGGGAGAAACCTACATGCCTTACCCGGAAACTGCCTATGTGCTGGCCAATCAGCTCTTGTTCCCTTGCTCCTTTGTTTGAATTCTATATAATGTGTAACTCATAGCAGTTTGGGGACCAAGTCACTAGGTCTCCTCTCTGCCAGATAATTTAACAAACTTCTTTCTAAAATTTTTTTTCATATATGAAAGTAATGGAATATTATTGTTCTATAAAAATGATGAACAGGCTGATTATAGAAAGACCTGGAAAGATTTACATGAATTAATGCTGAGCAGAACCAGGAAAATATTGTACACAGCAACAGCAAGAATTCGTCATCCAAATATAGAAAGAAAACTATGGAGACTGAATGAATGTATTTACAACACATGCAATATTCATTTTCTTTTTTCTTTTTCTTCTGATTTTTTTTTCCTCTTGTGGTTTTTTCCTTTTGTTCTGATTTTTCTCTCCCAACATGATTCATAACAAAACATGCTTAAAAAATGAATGCACATGCATAACCAAAGAACAATTGTTTCTATATGTAACTGGGGAAAATAAAAATATTTTTTAAAATAAAAATATTTTTTTTTTCATTCTGGGTTTATTCTCAATGGACATAAAGCATCCTCTACAGCACTTAGTACCAGATCAATTATATGGTCAGGTGATCAATGAATAATGGTTTGATTTGAAAGATAAATCTAGTGACACAATCTTTCAATCCAAAGAACTATATTTCTCTAATGGTTAGGATTTCAGGCACAATGGCAGAGAGGTGATAGAGATTTTTTTTTGAGGCAAAGGGGATTCTTCCTTCTGGAACCTCACTCCCACAATAAGCACAGAATTTCAATGATTCAACAAAGGAATTAATTATCTTCTCTGTATTAAGTACTGGGAAGGTAAATCAAAAAGTCCTTGACATCAGGGAGGTTATATTCTTTTGGAGACAACATGTATACAAAGAAGTTGATACAACACATAGTCAACGTTGGAAAGATCCTTATGACTATTAATGCAAAAATACATCCCCCACAAGTAGGCTTCTATAATGCATACTAGACAAGTAGTTTTTCCTTGAAAATCCCTAGTGAAGGGTAGCTAAGTGGTGCAGTGGATAGAGCACCAGCCCTGAAGTAAGGAGGACCTGCGTTCAAATCTGACCTCAGACACTTAATACTTCCTAGCTGTGTGACCCTGGGCAAGTCACTTAACCCCAATTGCCTCAGCAGAAAAAAAAAGAAAAGAAAATCTCCAATGAGAGGGATCCTACCACATCCTGAGGCAAGTCTTTCCACTTTGGCATAGTTTTTAAGAAATTCTCTCCTGCTAGCACTTTTCCCAGCTAGACTAAACACATCTCTATTACTTCCACCTATTGCTTCTGGTTTTGTCTTCTGTGGTCTAACAAAACAAATATAATCCTTCTTCCACAAGCCCTCCCCTCAAGATAGCTATTATTATTCTCTCTAAGCCTCTTCTTCTCTGGGTTAAATATCTCCAGTTTATTTAACTGATCCTCAGATGACATAGATTCAAGTCTCTTAACCATCCTGATTGTCCAACTCCCAGACACACTACAATCTAGAAGATCAATTATCTTCCTAAATGTGTCACTGATATTATTTTTTTTAGCCTCCCTTTCCTTGAATGGGTAGCTAGGTGGTATAGTAAATAGAGCACCAGGCCTAGTGTCAGGAATACTGAGTTCAAATTTAGCCTTAGACATTTAATAATTGTGACTCTGGGAAAGTCATTTAACCCTGTTTGCCTCAGTTTCCTCATCCATAAAATGGGCTAGAGAAGGAAATGACAAATCATTCTAGTGTCTTTGCCAAGAAAACGTCAAATGTCAAAGGATAGGAACAGATGATTTTCAGATGAAGAAATTAAAACTAGTTCTAGTCACATGAAAAAAATGCTCTAAATCACCAACTCTGCGGTACCACTGCCCACCTCTCAGATTGGTTAAGATCACAGGAAAAGATAATGATAAATGTTGGAAGAGATATGGGAAAACTGGGACACTGATACATTGTTAGTGGAGTTGTGAACTGATCCAACCATTCTGGAGAGCAATTTGGAACTATGCTCAAGGGCTATCAAACTGTGCATACCCTTTGATCCAGCAGTGTCTCTATTGGGCTTATATCCCAAAGAGATCTTAAAGGAGGGAAAGAGCTCCACATGTGCAAAAATATTTGTAGCAGTCCTTTTTGGAATGGCAAGGAATTGGAAACTGAGTCCATCAGTTGGGGAATGACTAAGGTATAATATATGAATATTATGGAATATTATTGTTCTATAGGAAATGAGCAGCAGGATGATTTCAGAGAGGCCTGGAGAGACTTGCATGAACTGATGCTAAGTGAAGTGAGTAGAACCATTGTTGCAACAAGATTATGTGATGATCAATTCTGATGGGCATGGCTTTTCAACAATGAGGTGATTCAGGCCAATTCCAATGGAATTGTGATGGAGAAAGTCATCTACATATAGAAAATGGATTGTAAAGATTGAATGTGGATCGCAACATAGTATTTGCATCATTTTTGTTGTTATTTGCTTGTGTTTTTTTTCTTTCTCATTTTTTCCTTTTTGATCTGATTATTCTTGTGCAGCATGATAAATGTGGAAATATGTATAGAATTGTACGTGTTTAACATGTATTGGATTACTTGCTGTCTAAGGTAGGGTGTGGAGAGAAGGGAGGTAGAAAAATTTGGAACAGAAGGTTTTGCAGGAGTAAATGTTGAAAACTATCTTTATGTATACATATAATTTGCTGAGGCAATTGGAGTTAAATGATTTACCCAGAATCACACAGCTAGGAAGTGTTAAGTGTCTGAGGTCAGATTTGAACACAGGTCCTCCTGGCTTCAGGGCTGGTACTCTATTCACTGAGCCACCTAGCTGCCCTTCTTTGTACATATTTTGAAAATAAAAAGCTATTATTAAAAAAAATAGCACTCACACTAACAAAAAAAAAAGAAAAAAAGAAAAAGAAAATCCCAAATGGGATCATAAAGAGTTGGGCACATCTGAAAACAAGTAAACAACAACAAAAGTAAAAATGATTGGAAAAAAATAGAAATGAGAGGTGGAGAGTTCCCAACCACTGGTACTCTTTAGGAGAGGCTGGATGATTACATGTTAGGGATGTTTAGAATGTTATAAGATTTCTATTCAGAAAAGGATTAGACTAGCTGGTCTTAGAATTCTGAAATTCTGTCTTTATAACTAGTCTTGAAGGCATGAGAATAGGGATGGGATCATTATTACAGAGAACAGGTGAAGAGATTACCTCTACTAATGCAAATTGGTACTTTCCCTTCAACTTAGTTGCATAGAGCAAAGCATCTTAAACTGTGAGTTACAACCCCACATATGGGGTTTTGTAACTGAATGTGCAGGTTGTAAATTATGATTTATTATCAGTAAATGTTTGATTTGTATACCTATTTTACAAAATTATATATCTGCTCATACATATGTTTTGCAAATAAAAAGCTTTAATAAAAACATTTTAAAAAAATAAAATTATATATCTGGAGTCACGTAAAAATTTGTGGGGGGGAAGGGTCTAGAATGGGAAAAGTTAAAGAAGCCATGGCCTAGAGGACTGAAAGAGTGAGACTATGTCTTTGTCCACAGCTTCAGTAACCTCCAAGCAATATGAAATACTAGAAAGTATCCTGGTCTTGTTTTCAGAAGACCTGGGTCCAAATTCCAGATTTACCACAAACTGTAAGTGCTTTGTCCTCTTTCAGTCTCAATTTCCACACCTGTAAATTCTTGCATTTCCTATTTCACAAGGGATTAAATATGAAACTGCTTTGTAACTGTAAGAAGCCATATAAATGTAAGGGATTAGACTCACTATGGTTCCTTTTCCAGGAAATATGGAATAGGATTTTCCTTTCAGGTTTACCCAGTCCTGCCTTTGAGAGGGACTAAGCTGAGGCTGCAGCAGGAGTGGCTTTCATAGGATCAGAGAGATAGAATTAAGAAGTGTCTTAGAGGTTATATAATCTAAGCCCTTCATTTTACAAATGAGGAAATTGCACATCCCAACCTTACTTAGAGTTGTTCAGAAGAACTAGGATCTCTGGTGTGAGGACTTGCAAACCCTTTTCAGGGCTGCACCTCCAGCTCTGGTAGCCACCTGCCACCCAGTTCTCAAACCTGTGGCTCCAAAAAGCCAGAGCATGATCAGCAGCCACACCTTGGTAAATTGTCTTGACAAACGGGCTAAACCAGGCTGAGGATAACCAACAGGCCTCAGATTCATCAGTGAGTGAGGGGGGTGTCTATTCCAAGCATGTGAAGATTTCCCCCTGCAAAATGGGTGGATGAGAACATTTTGTTCCAATGGTCACAAATGTGACTGAAGCAGAAGGTATACTGAGCTTAATGCTTAGTTAGATGTGGAAGACACCAAGGTAATCCACTGCAACCTGGCCATCCCAAATCATGTTTACTTTAGTCTTTTCACTGGACTTTGATGGCTCTGGAAGAAAGAGTGGGGTTGAAGACTGTGTAACTCTGCCTCACTTAAATCCAATTCACACAAAAGTTAAAATATCATCCCTTTGGTCCTCTTCAGACTGAAGGATGAATTTTGCTCTGATTTTTCTTTCACAACATGATTATATGGAAAATGTTATAAATGATTGCACATGTATAATCTGTATCAGATTGCTTGCTGCCTTGGGGAGGGGGGTAATGGGAGAAGAAAAGAGAAAAGAAAATTTGGAACTCAAAATTTTACAAAGATGAATGTTGAGGATTTTTGGCATGTAATCTTGACATGTAATTGGAAAAATAAAATACTATTGAATAAAAAAACAAATTTTAAAAAATGAAGGATGAATAACAAGGTCACTCAAGCAGTAAGCCACAAAGGCAAAATTTGTTGTTGATTTTAAAAGAAAAGTGATTTTGACTTCTGTTGTTATAAGAATGGGTTCGATTCTAAGGTTAAAAATGGACAATGAGTCTTTATTTTTCTGGGAGATGATGTTCAAAAGATGAGGTGGGGGAAGGGAAGGAATAGAAAGCACAAGGAATGAGGATTGTTGTCTAAACTCATAGGAATCTAACTCAAAATTAAGCTTGGATAACAGATGGGAAAAGAAACCCCATATTAAAAACAATAATAATATTTGAGATATGACAGTCTCATCCTAACAGGCACCAACTAGTAACCCATTTTCCCCTTCTGCTTTCCTTATTAAGAGGAGGCAACATTTTTAAAAAAAATTTACATTGCTGCTCACCTAGAAGCTAGATGATGTAGTGCAAAGAGTGCTGGACCTGGAGTTTAAAAGCCCTGAATTCAAATCTAGAGTCAGACACTTAATTGTGTGATTCTAGGCAAATTATCCAACCTCTACCCACCTCCATTTCTTCCACTGTAAAATGGGGGTCATAATAGCAGCTACCTCACAGAATTGTGAGGATCAATTGAGATAAGATCTCTATAACACTTATCACAGTGCCTGGTACATAGTAGGTACTTAATAAATGCTTATTCCTCTTTTCTTCCCCCTTTAACCATTGGTTCTTACCAACTCCTTCCCAAAAGAACAAAACCAAAACCAAACCTGTTAGGTTCAAATATGTGGAAGAGACAGAATTTGAACTCACATCCTCTGACTCAAAACCTAGTGATCTTTTCATTGTACCTTGCTGCCTCCAAGTACAAGAAGTCCAAGGTTGACTGCAATTGGGGTGATGGTCTATGGGACCAGGGTTGTATAACTGAGATAACCAGGAGTTTGCTTACCTATTCTGTGTCCTGGTTAAGGTTCCACCTCGCCCCCTAATTAGGCGGATGCTCTTTTCACTGAATTAAGGTGCGTCCTTTGCTATAAATTCCTCTTGGAGGCCATTACTGGAAGGTATCTTAGAATCCAGGTTTAGAACCCAGGATCCTGGCCATTGGACTCACTTCCTGCCTGATCCCTTCTCAGTGGGTTGACTGATAAGAAGGTTCTGAACTGAAAGTCAAATCCAGTTTCCTGGTCACCAGCCCTCAGGAAGTCACCTGAGTTCCAGTAATAGTCAGTGCTGCTTTTATATGTAGTCCTGGCAGTCTCTGGAGCAGATTAAATTGGAAATAAACAAGAGGAAAGCCCATAATTAAAACAAAACAAAGTTGTCTTAGAATGTAAGAATGAATGGGATTATAAAAGTAGAATTCAGTAGCAATAACCAAGGTGCGTCAGTTAGACTGATAATAAAGAACCAATGGTTAGTTCCCCCATCAGACTTGCCCTGCTTTAATCTGCATCATTTAGATAACTTCAAAATGGGACAGATGCTGGCACTCTCATTAAGACTATCAGAAGCAGTAATGTACAAACCATTTTACCTTGGCATTTGAGAGCTCTTCTAATCTGCTGTCACTTTGTATTCTTTTTTGTTCAGTTGTTTTCGACTCTTCATGATCCCATTTAAGGTTTTCTTGGCAGAGATATTGGAATGCTTTGCCATTTTCTTCTCCAGCTCATTTTACAGATGGGGAAACTGAAGCAGATGGGGCTAAGCGACTTGCCCAGGGTCACACACAGTAAGTTTCTGAGGCCAGATTTAAACTCAGGAAGATGAATCTTTTTGATTCCAGGCCCACCACTCCATCCACTGGAGCAGTTAGCTACTCTTTTTGTTTCTAGGCCTAACAGTAATCCCTTCTGCCTATTCTGTGCTTTAGTCATACTGGACAACTTGCTATACTCTATACTTTCCCATCTTGATGCCTTTGCTCCTCATTCATTATGCCTAGAATTACTGCATTCCTACCCCAATGTCTTTAATCCTAGCTTCCTTTATATATTAGAGGCCCAATTTGTAATTGTTCAGTGCCTTGAATTGTTGTTATTATTTTTTTTGCTGTGGCAATTGAAGTTAAGTGACTTGCCCAGGGTCACACAGCTGGGAAGTGTTAAGTGTCTGAGATCAGATTTGAACTCAGGTCTTCCTGACTTCAGGGCTGGTGCTTGAATTAATTTAAGAAGGCAGCATGGTACTGTAGAAAAATCATAGACTTGGAAATCAGAGGTCCTGGATTTAAATCCTGGGCAGCAGTGAGCTGAGTGGATAGGGAAAGAGACCACATCTGGGGAAGCAGGGATATATACCCTGGATTTAAATATCAGCGAGTCCGAAGCCAGCAAAAAGGAGATTCAATTAACCGATAAGTGCAGGTACTATGTTATTACTGTTCTTCCTTCTCTTTCAAAGAGGAACAAAGGCATCATGGGTGACGTCTTTACTCCCTCTTCCTGAGTCATCGAAGTCCAGTGGCAAGCAAAAATAAAGACAAATGGTGAGGGCCCCAGGATGCAATGGATGATTTTTGGCATCTTCCCTATCTGACCAAGCTCCAAGGGTTCCACAGTACCTGCTTCAGTAGCCTTCATGGCTATGGAACAAATTCTTGCTATCCATCTGTTCCGTTGGAGACAAGTTTTCATGTACTTGGGGTAGACACCTCCCTAATTCACTGGCCTGTTTGAGGCCTGTTGATTACCCACAATCTTAGCCTGTCCTAAAGATGTCACATCCTGGGGTATGAACTACAACTTCTTGGAGCCACAGGTGAGACCTGGGTGGCAGGTAAGTGCGAAAGGGGAATAAGTAGCTCTGAAAAGGGTTTGGCAAATCTTCACAAACAGAAGACTAGAGACAGAGGCAAGGAGAAGATGCATGCTAGATATGATCAGTACTGGGAAATGGAATTTTTTGTATGAGCAATGATAACTATAGCATAAAGTACATGAAGAGGCCTGGAAAGGCAGGCTGGAGCCAGCTTGTGAATGACAAACAGAATTTGGATTTTATTCTAGAGGCAAGAGGTGGACACTAGGTTTTTTAGGGGGTGGAGGATAAGACAGGTGGAGAGGAGTGAAACTTGACATGATAAGACCTGATGGTGCTTTAGGAATATCACTTTGGCAACCATTTGAAGTATGGAAATCAGAAGTATATAATGCTTGTGGGTGAAAATTCTATTTAAATGTGAGAAAAACTGCATATTCTGAGTTTTAGGAACAAGTCTTTCAGAAACAATTTTTATTGGAGTAGATTCAACTAATTTTAAATATTTCTGCTAGGGAGTGCAGGGGGAGAAGAAAGAGAGAGAGAGAGAAAGAGAGAGAGAGAGACCCAAATGTAGTCAGTTTCCCCTGTCCTGCTAAAATCTTTCTAACAAGAAATTATAATTTAAAATATTTTCAAACAGACAAAATTTCATAGCAAAGGTTGAGAGCAAAAGTAACAGACTTAGCATCAGCTAAAGAAAGACTGATGTGGCTTTTCATTCAGATTAATGCAAAGACTTGAGACTAGAATACTGAGAAAGATGTTTTCATAATATTTCTTTAAAAAGGAGTGGAGAGGAGCACTTAGTTTGCTTCTACATATGAAAGGGCCAGCTCAGCTGGGATATCCAAAGTCCAGCAGCCAGGAAATCCATAGGAATTCTAGGAGAAGAGTAAATCATTCATTCATTCAAAAAATGTTTATCAAGAGTCCATGGTGTGCTACAGGCCATAGGCAATGAAAAAAAAATGACATGGTTATGCAAAATAAATGAACACACTGACAATGACTAAGAATGCATGGGTTTTTGCTGTTGTTATTTTCCCTCTAATTTATCACTCCTTCCCTGACCTCAAGGAGCTTATGTTCAAATTGAGGGCATTAGATACATTAACCAATGCTTTTTAGGCCCTGAATATGACAAATAATCCATATATCTCTGCTGTTGAAATGTTTATGCAATATAGACCATCCTGGCACCACTGCCTGAATGCCACCCGAGAACTTCTTCATTACCCTTAAAGTGGATTTGGGGAGGTAGGCTCTCCACACATGGCTCCAGCCCCCATCTATAGAACACAGTCCTAATTCCAAATACCTTCTTTAGAACACCTCCAGCACCTAAAATTGAAAGTAAAAAGGACAAACAACACAGAACAGAAACAGACAACCCCAGTCCATTTACTGGAGCCAGGAAAAAAGACAGCTATTGAGGGAAGGAAACTGGACTTCTTTTCAATTCAGTTCTTGTGGTTCTTATGGTTGGTAAAATGGAATTTTTACCCTCTAGACCTTAGCTTCTTAAAATGTGGGTCACTAGCCCATATAAGGTCTCATAACTGAAGGTGGAGTACAAAATTATGATTTATTACCAGTAAATGTTTGATATCTATTTTATATACCTATACATCTGGCGTCACATAAAAATTTCTCAGGGAAAAAGGGGTCACTAGTTAAAAAAAAAATTAAGCCCTGATCTAGACAAAACAAAAAAGATAGTGTGGTGGGGAAAAGAGTGAATGGCTCAGTCTTGATCATTTTAAGGATGAAGTCAGCCAGTCAAAGGAGGCTACCCACCTACATTGTAAGTGACATAAATGGCTCAATTTTAGGCAAACTAAGCATGTTTATAAGGCTCCTCAAGCATAGCTTCATGTTAGGAAAACTGGGCATGGGTTTCATGTTTGTTTTTAATGATTCTCTTATACTTTGATAAATTTCATCAATGTAGATATTCCTTCCACTGATGAAATTTTAAATACATGCAAATCCTTTCATGCTGTGGAATTTTGTTAATAACCTCCCAGCATCCACCTAAAGTGCTCCAGGACTTCCCCAAAATCTTTTATACATGGACTGTCCGCTGGTAATTTCTCACTCTCCACAGATGGCTGGCCCACCTTTTCTGATCATTTATGCCTCTTGTGCTTTCACTTCGTGAGTGATTTCCAAAGTGGGTGCCATGGCCCTCTGGTTTATTATGGCTTGACCCCAAGGCATGAATGGTCAACCAATCAAAAATGGGAAGATAGGGGGCAGCTAGGTGGTGCAGTGGATAGAGCACCAGCCCTGAAGTCAAGAGGACCTGAGTTCAAATCTGGTCTCCGATACTTAATACTTCCTGGCTGTGTGACCCTGGGCAAGTCACAACCCCAATTGCCTCAGCCAAAAAAAAAAAAAAAAGGGTGGGGGAAAGATAGGTCATATCCTTCCTTCCCCTGGATAGCTGATTGTGGGGTATGTTTCCAAAACAATCATACTACCTCCTTCACCTATTGTGACCCAATACTTCCCTGACTCTGACACCTTCTGTCTCTGATCTTTAGTGGTTGTACAGGTTCCCAAAATTTCTCTTTTCATCTCTGGTGTCTGGTAGTTGTACAGGTTCCCAGACTTTCTCTTTCCCCACCAGCCCTCAACTGCAGAGCAACTATATCTCATTCTCAATTTGGACACCCCTATCAGCAGCTGCATTGACAAACCACTTCTCTACACAAATATAGCCATATTCTATCCCCCTTCCCAATCACCTGCTACTTGTATTAAACATGACTTAGTTGTGTGGATTCTACATTCAGGGGCAGTGGTCAAAAAATAAATGCTCTCTTCCCCCTTTCCACTTGTGATGGGACAGATTAACTTGCATAGGATGTGACTTAAACTCAACCCTCTTCTGAATTTCATTATTTCTACTGAGGCCATCACATCTTTCTAGACACCTAGATTTGAAACCTTGGAGTCATTCTTGACTCTTCACTCTGATTCACTCACTCACACTACATATCCAGCAACTAGTGATAGAAGTAGTTGCGTTGCTTAGGAAATAGAGCACCGAGTCTGGAATTCAGAAGATCTGAGTTCAAATGTGGCCTCAGATACTAAATAGCTGTATGATCCTGGGCAAGTCATTTAACTTCTCTCAGTTTTTTCAACTCTTAAAAGAGAGTAATAATAGAACCTATTTCCCAGTGTTGTGAGGTTCAAACGATATAATATTTCTTAGCACAGTGCTGTCTTGACATCTTTGCTACCTTCACAATATCTCTCATATATGTTCCATTCTCTCCACCCAAGTTAAGGCCTTTGTTACCTCTCCCCTGGACTATTGAAATAGACTTTCAGTGATCTCCTTAGCTTAGATTTCTCCCCTCTCAAACCTATGCTTCACACAGCTACCAAATGATTTTCCTGAAACATAGGAA
This sequence comes from Myrmecobius fasciatus, assembly GCA_023553655.1. NCBI lineage: Eukaryota > Metazoa > Chordata > Mammalia > Dasyuromorphia > Myrmecobiidae > Myrmecobius > Myrmecobius fasciatus. Next base: position 7,694 of record JAJPUD010010248.1, on the reverse strand, counting down.
GGGAAGAAGGAAAGAAGAAAAGAAGGAAGGAAGGAAAGAAGAAAGAAAGGAAATAGTGAGGGAAGGGAGGGAAGAAGGGAAGGAAGAAAAAGAAATAAAGATTCATTTTTTCATATGACTATTGATAGTTTTGATTTTTTTCTTTTGAAAAGCATTTGTTCATATCCTTTAGTCATTTATCAAATAACGAATGGCTCTTATTTGACTCAATTCCTTATACATTTGAAAAATTAGGCTTTTAGGGGCAGCTAGGTGGTGTAGTGGATAGAGAACCAGCCCTGAAGTCAGGAGGACCTGAGTTCAAATCTGGCCTCAGACATTTAACACTTCCTAGCTGTGTGACCCTGGGCAAGTCATTTAACCCCAATTGCCTCAGCAAAAGGCAAAAAAAGAAAAAAGAAAAATTAGGCTTTTATTAGAGAAGTTTTTATGCAAATATTTCCCCCAGTTTCCTACTTTTCTTGCAATTTTGGCAGCATTTGTTTTGTTTGTAAAAAATTATTTTTAGTTTCATATAATCTAAATTATTCATTTTACTTCCCATGATTCTCTCCAACTCTTATTTGGCGATAAACTCTTCCCTTATCTACAGATCTGACAGGTGAATTTTTCTAAGCTTCCCTAATTTATTTATGATATTACTGTTTATGGCTAAATCATTTATCCATTTTGATCTTATTTTGGTATATGGTGTGAGATGCTGGTCTTTGCCTAATTTCTGCCAAACTTAATGCATTTACTGTTAGTGCACATTTGTTTGATTTTGTACTATAGATTAGTGACTCAGGATGCTAGGGAAATCTTGTTATTTTAAAATGCTGATGTTTATATTTATCTTACATAATTATGTCTCAAGCTTGTCCTACCTAAGTTTTGCAATTTTAAAACTTTAAAAAGTTTTGGCTCTCATCCAAGTAGAGACAGGGGGAGGTAACCTGGAGCTATGGAGATTCCTAGATGATAGAGATAATGATGAAGCAATGTTATGGACCATTGTGAGGGGAAGTTGGTGTTAGGGCTTCTTGGAAAAACAATGCATGTAGTCCAAACACTCTTTCAGAGAAACCTGTAGAAAGTCTTAAAATTGTAGGTCTGAAAGGAAAACCTGTTCCTCAATATGTCCCTAACATTTTGATTGCCTCTCTGGGATGACAAAGGGAGAGAAAGGGGAAGGGGGAAAAGAAAGAAATATAGGCTTCTCTTAGATGAGATTGGGATCTTTCTCTTGGTTGGAATTAAGCTATCTTGCTCTCAGAAGAGCTCATTCACTCCTGTGTGTTTTCTGATATATTATAATTTGTAGAACTTTTTTCATTTTTGTTTGTTGGTTTTGTTGGATAAGCAGGTTTACTCATTACTTGTCATTTGTGATGGTCATTTGTATAACTAGCATTTAGTGGGAAAGAGTCACCTGGTGAGTTTAAGCTAAAGGCTAGAATCAAGTAAGAGGCTTCTATATTGAATCTGTTGAAACCGAGACTACCAAGATTTAGGGAGATAATTATAGTCAGGTATCCCCAGCTAGGAGACAGGTGAGAGAAAGAACAAATACCCAACTATAGCCCTTTACCAGTTTCTCTCAAAATGGAAGTTACAGTCTTCCTAGGAAAGGAAAGGGCCAGATTCCAAATATAATTGTCCATGCTATTTGACTGTGGACCACATTTAAAACCTGCACATGTATACATAAGTTACACACAAAAAAGTATATGACTCAGTAGAAGAAAATATAGCCTCAAATGCATCCCCACTAAAATATTTCCCATTTAGTTGTTAAATTCATATGATCATAAATCTATGACAAATACATCATAAGATTATAAGTCTATGACAGATCCAAACACTGATATAAATTTATTCAACTTTATTCTGATTGCGCACATCAAGTCAGGCATAAAACTAGGAGCAACAACTGGATTTAAATTTTGCTCTGTTATTTAGTAGAAGAGAGCAAAGTACTTAACCTTTCTAAATCTTAGTCATCTTGTCTATAAAATGGGGAAAATATGACCACAAGGTTGTTACACTGATCAAGGTGGTAATCCTTGGTAATATCACAATAAATTGTGAAATAATAGAGATTCAAAGGTCATGTAGGTAACCACAAAGAAAACAAAAAACTCATGTTGGGTATAAATACAGCAAGCCTGTAAGTAGCTAAGGAATGCTACATGCTCATGTTTATCTAGCCTTTACCAAAACAAGTCAACAAGCATTTTTATATTCTTATTATGTGTCAAGCATTACGCTAAGTACTGCAGATACAAAGAAAGGCAAATACAACCACTGCTCCTCAAGGTGCTAATTGTTTGTCCTTCCTTCTGTCCAAGAAAACCATGACATCAGGGAGTTAATGCCATAACATACAAGAGAACTGGATTTAAGTGAGGGAGGGCTGATCCCTCAAAGAGCTCATATTCTAATGGGGAAGATGACATATAAATGTAACTGGAATACTCTAGACTCCCAATCTGGGATCCAGGCTGATTGATTAAATCTCCTTCCCAGGACTATACCTTGAAGGTTTCAGGCACTTCTTTAACAACTTAACATTAATTGACTTTTAAAAAAGGGTATTTAATTTGAATATGTACGAAGAACAAATGTACAAATATTTTCCCCAATACCTTGGAGGTATAATCCTCTTCACCATTCCAGTCTCTGGATGGAGATTAGGTTGATAATTCCAGTTCTTACACAGTATTTGTCCTACCAAGTTCATATCCCAAAGAAAGTGTGACTTTTGGGTGAATCCTCTTTAGTTTTTGCTAGCAAAAGATCTAAAGGTCTGGGACAGCTAGGTGGTACAGTGGATAGAGCATCAGCACTGAAGTCAGGAGGAACTAAGTTCAAATCTGGTCTCAGACACTTAATACTTCCTAGCTGTGTGACCCTGGGCAAGTCACAACCGTAATTGCCTCAGCAAAGAAAAAAAAAAAAAAAAAAGATCTAAAGGTCCTCCAAAAGCCATTTCTTGCTCCTCAGGGCATTAACTGATGCCCTGAGGCATCTATCCAGAGTTTGGGATTTAACTCTGGGACTCTCTTGACCAAGTTCATTCCTTGTAACCAGAGTAGAAAAGAACAAATAAATAAGTTAAAAGACAGAGGCCTATTTCTCCAGGTCCATATGGCCTCAACAAGGAAGATCTGAACTTTTCCCTTTACACTTTAGGAAGATCATTTTGGCAGCTGAATGGAGGATGGCCTGGTGTGGGAAGAAACCAGAAAGCTATTGCTGTAGTCCAGCTGTGAATTGAGGAAGGCCTGAACCAGATTGGTGGTTTTGGAGGAGAAAAGAGGGCACATATATATATATATATATATATATATATATATATATATATATATATATATGAGAAATACCATGATTCACAGAATCTGTTGCTATGAGGGAATGAAAAAAAGAAAAAGTTCTAATCCTCAGTGGGTGAGAGTTTAATGTTGCCCTCATAATATGGAAGTTTAGAAGATGGAAAAGTTTTGGGGAAAAGATAATGAGTTCAGTTTGGGGCATGTTGAGCTTAAGATATCTACAAGACATCTAGTTTTAGATGTCCAGTAAATAGTTAGAGATGTTATACTGGAGATCAGCAGAGAGGTTAGAACTGGATAAAAAGATATGAGAATTATTGGCAGAGAAATGAAAATTGAATCCACAGGGGCTAATGAGTTCATCAAGTGAAATAGAAAAGAGGAAGGACAGAGCATTAGGAGTCACTGATAATTGTTAGCTTGATCTTCATGAAGATTAAGAAAAGGAACCCAAAGGAGAGTTGTCAGACAATATAGGAGGAGAATTCAGAGAGTGAAGTGAACATCAAAAGAGGAGAACATCAAAGAAAAGATGGTGGTTGGTGGCATCAAATGTTGTAGAGAGATCTAGGAGAATGAGGACTGAGACTTCTGGGGGTGGAACCAAGATGGTGGGGATCATACAGGAGTCTCTGTAACCTCCTCTAACCTTCCCTCAAACCAACAACAAATGAAGCCTCTAGACTGATTTTGAAGCAAAAAAATCCACAATATCTGTAGGACAACACATTTCTAGAAGAAGATACTCTGGAAGAACTGCAAAACAGGTCTGTTTTAATTGGGCAGGGGGTGGTCTGCTGAACCCAGACTGCAGCACAGGGAAACTGGGGCAGGGAGCTGGAGCAGGAGTCAGAGCATTGTGTCTTTCACACACCTGGGAGTCTTCTGGGGGCCTCTTGGGCCAATCTGTCCTGATTGTGGGCAGGTGGTTTGGAGGGTCTGCCTTTTGTGGGGGGTATATTGTGAACCACTGAACCCCTGATGAGCATCAGACCTAGCTGTCATTACACAGTACCCTAGAGTGATCAATCAATCAGCAGAACTGATCACCACCTGAAATAATCCAATCAGCAAAAACTGCCCCAGGGCAAATTAAAACAGCTGTCCCTTCTTTGCCTTGAACAGACCTCATACCTTTAAAAAAATGAATAAAAAACCAAAAAGAGCTCTCACCATAGACAACTTTTATGGAGAGAGGGAAGAACAGACCTCAAATCCTGAGGCCCCTAAAGGTAAAGCAACTCCAGAAAAAGCCCCAAAGAGAGACATGAACTGGACTCCATGTCACCAGGCTGTCTTTGAAGATTGCATAAAGGATCTTAAAAGAGAGTTAGAAGAAACATGGGGAAACAAAATGAGATCACTGCAAAATAAAATAGAAAAAATGGAAAAAGAATGCAATGAACAAAAAAATGTAATTGGTCAATTGCAAAAGGAACTAAAAACAGTAACTGAAGAAAATAACACATTAAAAATTAGAATCGAACAATTGGAAATGAATGACTCATCAAGACTTCAAGAATCAGTCAAACAAAAACAAAAAAATGAAAAGATAGAGAAAAACATGAAATATCTCCTAGGAAAAACAACTGACCTGGAAAATAGATCTAGGAGAGACAATCTAAGGATCATAGGGCTTCCTGAAAGCCATGATGAAAAAAAGAACCTAGACACTATCTTCCAGGAAATCATAAAAGAAAACTGCCCTGATATTTTAGACCCAGAAGGCAAAATACTTATTGAAACAATCCACCGATCACCTCCTGAAAGAAACCCAAAAATTAAGTCCCCCAGAAATATCATGGCTAAATTCCAGAACTATCATACCAAGGAAAAGATATTACGAGAAACCAGAAAGAAACAATTTAAATATCAAGGAGCCACAATTAGGATCACACAGGACCTAGCAGCTTCTACTTTGAAGGATTCAAGAGCCTGGAATCAGATATTCTGAAGGGCAAAGGAACTTGGATTACAGCCAAGAATAAGTTACCCAGCTAGAATGAGCATTATCTTCCAGGGAAGAAGATGGTCATTCAATGATATAGGAGAATTTTACCTATTTCTACTGAAAAGACCAGAACTGAACAAAAAGTTTGATCTACAAACACAGAACACAAGAGAAACATAAAAAGGTAACAAGAAAAAAAACTCTTGAGAACTATATTTATGTTATAAATACTTATAGAATGAGGGTTGATTTTATGAATCTGTTATTACATTATGATTATTATGATATGATTATTGTGATTTTATGATTATTATGATATGATAAACTGAAAAAGAAATTAGAGGTAGAAAAGGGATAACACTGGAAGAAGAGGAAAAGGAGGTAAAATAAGGGAAATTACATCACATGTAGAGGCAAAGAAAACCTATAATGATTGAGGGGAAAAAAGGGAGGGGAATGAGAATTGGGTTAATCTCCATCTCATCAGATTTGGCTCTGAGGGAATAATAGACGTACTTATAAGGAAACAGGAGGGAAAGGGGGGAAAAAAGGGGTGGGTGGGGCTCTAAAGGGGAAGGATTGTTTGAGGGAAGTGGTTATCAAAAGCAAAATAGTAGGGAGGAGGGAAAGGGGATAAGAAAGAGAAAAGCATAAGCTAGGGTAAATAAGATGGCAGGAATTACAGAATTAGTTATTTTAACTGTGAATGTGAATGGAATGTACTCTCCCATAAAGCGGAAGTGGATAGCAGACTGGATTAAAAACCAGAATCCAACAATATGTTGTATACAAGAAACACATCTAAAACATAGAGATACATACAGGGTGAAGGTAAAAGGCTGGAGCAGACTCTATTATACTTCAGGTGAACAAAAAAAAGCAGGGGTAGCAATCCTGATCTCAGACCAAGTAAAAGCAAAGACAGATCTAATTAAAAGAGACAAAGAAGGAAATTATATCTTCCTAAAGGGTACCATAGACAATGAAGCAATATCAGTACTAAACATATATGAACCAAGTGGTATAGCATGGAAATTCCTAGAGGAAAAGTTCAGAGAGACGCAAGAAGAAATAGACAGCAAAACTATAATAGTGGGGGATCTCAACCTCCCTCTCTCAGAACTAGATAAATCAAACCACAAAATAAATAAGAAAGAAGTTAAGGAGGTAAACAAAATGTTAGAAAAGTTAAGTATGATAGATCTTTGGAGGAAATTAAATGGAGACAGAAAGGAGTTTACTTTTTCTCAGCAGTCCATGGAACTTATGCAAAAATTGACCATGTGTTAGGACACAAAAACCTCAAAATCAAATGCAGGAAGGCAGAAATAATAAACGTATTTTTTTCAGATCATGATGGAATAAAAATCACATGCAACATAAGGCCAGGAGAAAATAGACCAAAAAGCAAATGGAAACTAAATAATTTTATCCTAAAGAATGAATGGGTGAAACAGCAAATTACAGACACAATTACTAATTTCATCCAAGAGAATGACAATAATAAGACAATATACCAAAATTTGTGGGATACAGCCAAAGCGGTAATAAGGGGAAATTTTATATCTCTAGATGCTTATTTGCATAAAATAGAGAAAGAGAAAATCAATGAATTGGGCTTGCAACTAAAAAAGCTAGAGAAAGAACAAATTAAAAACCCCCAATCAAATACCAAACTTGAAATCCTAAAAATAAAAGGAGAGATTAATAAAATTGAAAGCAAAAAAACTATTGAATTAATAAAACTAAAAGTTGGTTTTATGAAAAAACCAACAAAATAGATAAACCTCTAGTTAATTTGATTAGAAAAAGGAAAGAGCAAAATCAAATTGTTAGTTTCCAAAATGAAAAGGGAGAACTTTCCACCAATGAAGAGGAAATTAGAGCAATAATCAGGAGTTACTTTGCCCAACTTTATGCCAATAAATTTGATAACCTAAGTGAAATGGAGGAATATCTACAAAAACATAGATTGCCCAGATTAACAGAAGAGGAAATAAATTACTTAAATAGTCCCATTTTAGAAAAAGAAATAGAACAAGTCATTAATCAACTCCCTAAGAAAATATCCCCAGGACCAGATGGATTTACATGTGAATTCTACCAAACATTTAAAGAACAATTAACTCCAATATTATATAAACTATTCGAAAAAATAGGGAATGAAGGACTCCTACCAAACTCCTTTTATGATACAGACATGGTACTGATACCTCAACCAGGTAAAACAAAAACAGAGAAAGAAAATTTTAGACCAATCTCCCTAATGAATATTGGTGCAAAAATCTTAAATAAAATATTAGCAAAGAGATTACAGAAAATCATTCCCAGAATAATACACCATGACCAAGTAGGATTTATACCAGGAATGCAGGGATGGTTCAATATTAGGAAAACTATTAACATAATTGACTATATTAATAACCAAA
>JAJPUD010010247.1:46736-64526 GCA_023553655.1 Myrmecobius fasciatus | reverse complement strand
TTGCCCTGTGGCAGTTTGCCAAATTGACTTCTGGTCTGAGGCTGGTCGGGTTAGATCCGCACTAGGACCACGCTTTCAGCTGCTCTCAATCCACCCTTTACCAAAGGCAGATCTGCCAAAGCACCTGCCCGCAAGCAGAGCAAAGTGGCCCAGGCATCTCCCAGGGGCTTCCTGGGTGCCTGAAATCCACCCCTCTATTGCAGCCCTGACTTCTGCCTTGGCTGGCGTCTGATTGCGACCAGTGGCCGATTTGCCCTGAGGCTAACCTCAGATGTTTTTTTCAAAGTAGATTGTTGATAGAAGTTCATTGACGTCCAAGTGTTTGGTGGAGCCCTCACTCCCCCAGAAGCAGTTCAGAGACTCAATTTGTCTGGGCCTGAGGGAAGGTCTCAGGAGTTCACAGAGAACACTGTCTGCAGTTCTCCATCTTGGCTCCGCCCCAATTTACATATATTTTAACATGTTTAACATATATTGGATTACTTGCCAACTAGGGAAGGGGTGGCAAAAGGGGGGAATTGGAATATAAGGTTTGGCAAGGCTCAATGTTGAAAAATTATCTTTGCATATATTTTGAAAATAAATACTTTTAAAAAAATTTTAAAAATTAAAAAGGAAATGAAAATGATTAAAATTGAAGTACAGTGTTTGAAAAATTTGCTTTTTATTATTTGGTTTGTATTTGCTTATTTTTGAGGTGTTTATCTTTTCAATCGATCATATCAAAGACTTTAAAGTAAAAAAAAAACTTTATAATAGTTGGAGGCATGTCATATCTTTTGTTTGGAGTTTATAAAAAAATACTGTATTGTAATTTTGAGCAAAAATTGAAATTTTACAATTCTGTTAGAGTTGACCATAATAGAATTCCATTAGTGGATTGGAACTATATTTAATGCCATAACAATGTTAGAAAAAGAGAAGCTGAAGTGGTTGCTTTTTTTTAACATAATCATTTTCCCCATAATTGTTGTAACAATAATTTTTGTTCTCCCTTTTTTCATCTTGTTCAAAGGGATGTAGCTAGAAGCTATCTGGAAATAAATTGCTATCCTGATATTATTCTTTTGTATTTAATATGCTATGTTCACAAATATACTAAATAATTTTTCCCTAGCTGGCCAAAAGTATTAGTAGATAAGACCAATTTCTGTAAACTCAGTGAAAACATCTTTCATTCCAGTAGTTGCCAGTCAGATAGAGATCTCAGCCTGTTCATATATGATTATTATTTTTCTGATATGGATGTATATTTTTAATATTTTTTCATTTCATGCAGGTTGATGATTATTAATATTTAATATTATTATATCTATTTTGAAATTATTTATACATTATATAGATTAATGTTATATTTGATTATAGTTAGTTTAATATTTTTTATTTTAAATTTTTATTTTATTAAAAAGTTTAATTTGTAACTAAAGTTCAGTTGCTTTAGTCAATATGCACAAAGTTTTTGCAACTTTCAGTGATATACTATTTTTAGTATTTCCTTTAATAATACATACTGATAATTAAATCCTGATTCCTTAATGAAAACCCTTAAATAATTACTAGAAACAATGAACTTGCTCTAAAATGCCATCCTAAATCTTTTATATTGATGCCATTTATCCATTTTGGGAATAATATGTTTTTTTGGGTTAGGTATTGCTCCTTACTTAATTTCTTTCAGAGTACTATTGGTTTTCTCAGCAGTTTTTGTCAGATAGTGATTCATTCTCCCTATAAGTTGATTCTTTAGTTTTAGCTAACATTGCCAACATTACTTTGTTGAGATCCGATTCTGATAAATGTATTTCCTTTCATTTTTATAAGATTGTTTACCTTTAAATCCTCCATATGGATGTCTATATAAGTATTTTTAGGATTTTAATATATCCTGAATTTCGCTTTCACAATATTGGCTTGACCCATGAGAAATTGATATTTCTTAATTTAGATTCTTGCTATTTTTGAAGTGAATATATTTCTGTTGATGTATTAGTTGGATCTATTTGTTTCATTAATATTAGATTCATTTTTTTTTCTGTGAATGCTTTCCAAATCTGTTATGGTTAATGTCATGCTTCTCCATGTTGACAGTAAGACTAGTATTGCCAATAATTAATTGCTTTGACTATATTCTTCTCTTTGCACATTGATTTCTGCAAACCTGCAGATCTTTAATCTATTCAGTCATCACTTTCTCATTGACAGGTTTATGTTCATTGCTACTTTCCTAGAAGCAACCAAAAATGTTTTTTTTTTAATCCACTGGTTTAATATGATCTCTGAATTTAAGTTGAAAGCATTCAGTCTATTTTTCCATAATTTAAGTTTTAAAAAATAAATTTATCAAGTCCAAATAAGATTTTATTATCATTGAAGATTCATTGGTCAAACGAGATGATGTCTCTATTTTAGTAGAGCCTGATAGATTGATTTTATCTGTACATTCAAATGGTTAATAATATATTTTACTTCATATTGTTTAATTTGGAAATAATATTTAATACTATTTAGCAGTAAAGGAAATAAATTTAAAACTAAGAACCATAATTGACTTGAAATTTCTCTCTGAGTGGTAGCTAGGTGGCACAGTGGATAGAGCACCAGCCCTGAAGTCAGGAGGACATGAGTTCAAATTTGATCTCAGACACTTAACATTCCCTAGTTGTGTGACCTTGGGCAAGTCACTTAACCTCAATTGCTTCAGCAAAAAAAAAAAAAAAAGAAAAGAAAAGAAAGAAAGAAATTTTTCTCTGAAAGATGACATATTTTGTATCCATTTTTCTTCACATGATTTAGTTGGTAACCTATGTTGGAAAATAGTTTTCTATATTGGCATAAAATATTATAAATGCTAAATATATTTAAGTCTGTTTTATATATTTTCACAGTACAAATAAATCATGAATGTGAAACTGAGTCAAAGGCTTTGTATAAATCAATAAAAGCATTATAAATATTTGTGGAATTTTTTTTGAAAAGGACTTACTAATTAGTTGGTTTGTACACTGTGGGAAATTTTTGTATACTGTCTTTTCTATACAATCAATTTATTTCTTCTTAAAGTATGCGATAAAGTTGTGAATGCTTTGTATGAAGTATATAAAAATGCAAGGAGTCCATGACTGAAAAGATCCTTGGAGTTCTAATCTTTTACTAATAAACATTCAATGCTTTCTCATGAAAAAGATGACAAGAGGCTTTCCATTTTTACACAGAAAGTAATGATTCAGTCAATTCTCTTAATATAATGTTTTATAATTCCTTATTTTAATGATGTCTAAATTTTCTGTTGTTTATTTAATTCAACTCATTTTATAACTTCTTAATTTTTCAATACTCTATATATCCTTCATTCTTATCATGCTTTCTTTCCTTCTCAAGCTCTGAGGTCAAAATTTTAATTGATAGTGAACTGTGCATTTTAATTTTTGTACAACCTTAACTCCTCATATTACCTTAATTTTTAAATAATGGGGGAAATAATCAAATCAAATAATAAAAATTAATTTGGCAAGCCTTAAAACATGCTAGGTAATATTATAATTTTTTATTGTACGAATTGTTCTTTTTATCAGCAAATTTTTCTTCATTGATCTTTCCCTGTTATCTTCTATTTCTAATATTAGCTAATTTATAATTCAGTTTTGCCCATTTTCTCCCTTCTGGGATTTTTTCTATTCCTCTTTTAATACATGAATTCTTCCCAATATGAAAGGGATTTTTTTCTGATTCTTTTACTTTGTTTATTATTTGACCATTTGTTTCAATTTGGTGCTACTCTTGCTTTAAGAGGTATAAACTTTGGAATTTCACTTTTCATTATAGATAGGGGGAATCTAGATTTTTTGATAAATATTTTAGATATACTTTCTGGATTTTACATTCCTGCTATTTTTATTGCCCTTAATTGGGAAATATTGTCCAAGTTTTCTCATGCATCTGCAAATTAAATATTGCTTTAGCTTTCAATTGTCTTTCTACTGATCTTCAAAATCTTTCTTTTCTGTCATGTTGGAAAAGAACTCCATCACTAAGGTTACTGTTTCATGATTCTACCTTTTCTCATACAGTTCTATCCATGTTTATAATCATTGCTAATATAGTTGCATGCACAGATATTGGGATTTTTTTATACTTTATGCAAAATAGTGTGAGAGAATGCATTCATTCATGAGTTTGTGATTCTAGTTTTAATTTATCTTTTAGAAGTTATTTTAGATATTGGTTATCCATTTTTATATTAAGGATGATATTTGAAGTATGCTGATTCTTGAACTTTTCTATCTTAGAGAATTAATGATCAATCCTATCTCTCATTTCATGTCATTTAGGCTTATAAATGCAATTCTGTATTTTGTTTATCTTGCATTTATTGACAAAATATTGTAGCATGACTTGGACCTGAAAGTACCACTGAAAAGAAAGTTGTATGAAACTCTTACCTATAACTGATAAGAACTGTTTCCAATATTGTTATGGTATATTATATCATCTGTGTATGATGATGAAATATATGATATATTATGATATCATATTATATATTATAGATTATCTGCTTTATGAAAGTATCTGTCTTCAGTTCATTTCATATTCACTTAATGGATTCCCCAATTTAGTACACTGTCAAGTGCACTAAAGTATTTACAACACTTAGATAATTTGTTTTAATTTTTTAAACATATTTTGCTTTCTTTTTGTTTTATTGTTGTCCATTTCAATCACATCCTACACTCTGACACCCCATTTAGGTTTCCTTGGTGAAGATGCTGGTGTGGTTTGCCCTGTATTTCTTCAATTCATTTTACAGATGAAGAAACTGAGGCAAATAGAATTAAGTGAACTGCTTAGATTGATTGCTAGTTAGTGTCTGAGGCCAGATTTGAACTTACTTCTTTTTGATTCTATACCTAATGCTCAACTGTGCCACCTATCTGTGGTACCTGACCCAGAGAAACCAGCAGTATCCTTTGCATCAAACTGATCATGTTGGGAGTTTCATGGTGTACCATGTATTTCTTTGACTCTTAGGGGCAGCTGTATCACAGATACATTATCAATTAATAGCTCAATCCGTGGTGTTTCTGAAGCCCAATTTAGTGACATTTCTATTTTCATATTCTCAGAACATAAAAAGTCCCCATTGTAATTCATCCTGGCAGATGTTGCCCTCCATTGTGGTTGCTCTGCTTATTCATGATGCCTTTTATGTGTTTGGATTTCAAAGGTATTATCATGGTAGCATTAGCCATATGGTATGTCTTATATAGCTGTGGTGTCCAATCCAGGAAGTTTTTAGATTAAAGTCATTCCTGTGACACATACAAGTTATGTGAAATAATCTATATGAATAGGAACCTATAGAAAACAAATGCTACATTTCAGAAAAGGTTACAACCCATCTTCGAAAAAGAAATTTTCTTCTCTGGGAGTTACTACAACCAATGAAAACAAGATTACCCCATATCTTTATTTTACCCTTCTATTATCATTTTATTTCATTTAAATTAATTTTATATTTATTTTCAGTTCCAGATTTTTTCTGTCCATCCCCTCTCTCCTCTACTTATTTAGAAAGTAAGAAATATAATAACTATTGTACATATGAAATCATGCAAACCAATTCCACATCAAATATTGGATATTAAAAAAGCAAGAAAAATGAAGTGAAAAATGCTTCTAACTACTTACTCATGTGACCTGAAAAAGTTCACTGGGCAGAAGTTGTTTTTCTGTAAAGTGAGTGGAATAGGTCAGTTGTCTTCTGAGGTCTTTTCTTTTTCTTACTCTATAATCCTGGGCTTCATAAGAGCAACAAGTATTTATGCAAAATTTCTGTGATTACTTCCTTAATGGCAATTTGTTTTTTAAAATTTTGTTGACATTTTCTAATAATTAGAGAAGGAATTGAAATGTCTTTTTCTGTTTTTGTTTCCCCATGAGAAGGATGTTAATGAACATGATTGTATTGAACAAATGTAACACCTGTATAGTATTATGCCAAGGGTGATATGTGGAATGATGATTCATAAAGCATTGAACATCTGGCTAGTGATGGTATAGAAAAAGAAAAATGTGATCATGCTTAAATTCCTTAGTAATTCAATCTTCATTTAGTAAACTCTGTGGAGACAAAAAAATGAATTACTTATATCCTAATTAACCATTTCCCCCTAAGTAAAAAGTAAAATGCTTTGCTTTAAACACTTTAGATCTCCCATAATGTTGATGTATTATGAAAAGTGTATTGAAGAACAGCAGGGATAACAATTGTGTTTCATGGTTAAAACTTAACAAATTCTTTTCCTATTCTGATATTTTAGTGAATTGGGGGTATTATGACTTGTTAGATTATTCATATCATTATATGAAAAGAATATAGCCATCATCTAAATATTTCATCCTCTAATTTGACTCCAGGCAAAATTTTGGAATTAATGTATCACTAGACCCCATTCTACCTGATTTCTCTATCATTTCCCAATAATCTATTCATTCTTAAAGATAATTTCAGCCTCAAAATTCAGTTTTCTGAACTACATGCTCATTGATGTTTCTTTCTCACTGGACAGCTCATCTTGGAGTTGCTGTTTAAACAGGATACTCCACATATTTATCTTATTATTTTCTCGAGAATTCCCCATCAAACCTTTAGGTAACTTTTCTTTTTCAGTTCTTTTCCTCTGTATTACTCATTAGAATGATCTTTTCACCCCCTGCTAATAACTTTATTCTCAGTACTTAGAACAGTAACTAGAGCATAATTAAGAAAATAACAAATGCACATTCACTTGTTGATTTGATGGATATATTCTTCAGCATATGATTTTTAAGAATTTAGAATAGAATATATTAATGATTTTGGATTTGGATTCATAAAGAACAAGTCAGGTTAGATTTATCTTTCTGAAAAAAAAAGTTTTTGATCCATTTGATTAGAGAAATGCTAATGAAATTGGTTACCTGGATTTCAACTAGACATCTGACAAAATTGCTCATGAGACCTTTCTGGACAATATGAAGAATTTAGGGGAGGAGTATACTTATAATTCATGGATTCAGGACTGAGTGGAAGAATAGGACTCAAAGGGGGTGATTGATGGTTGAGGATTATCCAGGAGAGATATCCCTAATTGCATATTAGGGGACCCTATTTCTTGGCCTCTTTTATATTTTTTAATATGGGACTTTTCTCACGAAGCAAGACTCAAGCTTATAAAGTTTTTGAATGATGAAGCTAAAAGGCAATAGCTGAAATATTTCCTGTTAATGTAATATGTAAGTGAGCAAAAATAACAGATGAATAACTATGACTTCTATTTTTAAAACTAATTACATCCAGATTGACTATAAAGTGGGAAACAACTGGACAACAATTCATAAAAAATATCTTGGGTTTTTAATACAGTACTAATTTGATGGGCACATTTGCCTCTACTCTACCTTTCAGGAGGCAAAGAGGCATTATGCTGAATAAAAAAAATTGGGTGAAATTAGATATCCAGACTTTGTCAGAAGTGGTGGTAGCCAGTTGTGTTCAATTGCTTTGGATTTAATGCTTTTAGTTTAAGCTACTAAGTTCATTTAAACCTATTACTTTTTGTTTAAACTCTAAATGAATTTAAGTTTATTAATATTAAATGAATAAGTTCTTTGAGAGATATGTTTGGAAAAGATGCTAAATTAGGACTTGAATGTGTGGAAGCACATGAACCAAGAAAGTTATTAGTTTTTTAGATTATTTTCTATTCCCTTCAAGTTTATACGCAGAGTTCATATATAATAAGGAAAGCTTGATTGTCTGTGCATATTCAGCTGATAGTGAATTATGAACACATTGTTAAGATGCCTTTTGCACAGGCTTAATTGTGTAAACTGGCATGAATCTTGTTCCTATGCTACCTGGTGGGATTAATGTGTTTAGCCCCCCAAGGTATTGCTTGCCATTACTTTTTAGTGCTAGGAAAAAAAATATTTTCCATGGTGTCCAAACTTTGCTTATTTCCAAGGCAAGCACTACATTAAAGACAAGAAAACAATTGATGTATGCGAAAAAGAAAAAGAAAAACTAATGTGTTATTAGATTCCATGAGCAAAAGTATTTGTTGATGGAACTCAGAAGGCAGAGAGAAGACAGGAAGTTGCTTGAGATCTTCCCAGTATCCCTTGTGAAAAAAATCATTAAATAAAGCTTCTAAACAGATTATGGAATCACAGAACCCATTAAAAGACAAAGTGAAGCAATACTCCAGCTTAAGATAACTTAGAGAATCTTTAGAAAAAGTTTTTTTCTCATCTAGGCAACAGTGGAGCATAGCCTTGGCTGCAGCACAGATAATCATCTAAGTTCCTTCATTCCCCATTTAATAACCCCGATGTTAGGCACCCAGCCTCACAGCAGAAGAGAAATTTGAGCCCTAGAACATTGGCACAAGTCATGACTAAGCTAAACCACCCCAGTACAGTGGGTAAGCTGCAAGAATCTCAGGCCACAGTGTCTACCAGTATCTACTCAGTGAGTAGGGTCCTGACCCCTAATGCAAGAAACTTGTGACAGTGATCCCTGAGGAGCCTTAGGAGCAAAGCAAAACTTTTAAAAATTAGCAAAAAAAAAAGAGACATTATGACAGAAAGCTACTATCAAAACAAGGAAGATCAAAGTATAAACTCAGAAGAAGAAAGCAATGACAAAATTATTGTATGTGGAGCCTCAAAGGGGAATAGAAATTTGTTTAAAGCCAAAAAAGTCCTTTTTGAAGATGTCAAAATTATTTTAAAAATCAGATAATGGAGATAGACAAAAACATTAATTAGAGTTAAGCAGAATTATGAGAATAAATCAACAGCTTAGAAAAGGAGGAAAAAAATTACTGAAGAAAACAACTTAAAATTAAAATGGGCAAAAAAAAAACACTAAAGAAAATACTAAAGAAAATTCTAAAAGTAGAGTGGGCCAGATATTTAAACTAGGTAGGGTGAAAACAGAAAAAGAAAATTATAGACCAATTTCCCAAATGAATAGTGATGCAAGAATCTTAAATAAAATATTAGCAAAGAGATTACCGCAAGTTACCACCAGAATAATGATCGCACAGAATTTATACCAGGAATGCAGGGCTGGTTCAATATTAGTAAAACTTTTAGCATAATTGACTATATCAACAAGCTAAGAGAAATCATATGGTTATGTAAATAAATGCAGAAAAACATTTCATAAAATCCAATACCCATTTCTACTAAAAATACTAGAGAACATAGGAATAAATGTCATTTTCCTGGAAGTGATCAGTAGCATCTATCTAAAGCCATCAGCCAGCATCATCTGTAATGGCAATAAACTAGAAGGATTCTCAATAAGAGGGTGAAACAACAGATCATAGACAAAATTAATGATTTCTTCCAAGAGAATGAAAATAATGAGAAAACATACCAAAATCTACAGGATGCAGCCAAAGCAGTTATTAGGGGAAGTTTCATATCTCTAGATGCTTACTTGCATAAAATAGAGAAAGAGAAGATCAATGAATTAGGCATGCAATTAAAATCGCTAGAAAAAAACAAATTTAAAATCTCCCTTTAAATACCAAACCTGAAATTCTGAAAAATAAAAGGGGAGATTAATAAAGTTGAATTTTTTTTAAAAATGGACTAATAAATAAAACTAACAGTTGGTTTTATGGAAAAACCAACAAAATAGATAAACCTTTAGTTAATTTGATTAGAAAAAGGAAAGAAGAAAATCAAATTGTTAGTTTCAAAAAAGAAGAGTGAACTTTCCACCAATGAAGAGGTAATTAAAGCAATATTTAGGAGTTATTTTACCCAACTGTATGCCAATAAATCTGATAATATAAGTGAAATGGCTGAATACTTATAGATTGCCCAGATTAACAGAGAAGGAAATAAATTACTTAAATAATTCCATTTTAGAAAAAAAATGAAAAAGCTATTAATCAACTCCCCAAGAAAAAATCTCCAGATGGATTTCTATGTGAATTCTAGAAAACATTTAAATAATATTTAAATTCAATACCATGCAAAGTATTTGAAAAAAAATAAGGAAAGAAAGAATCCTACCAAATTACTTTTATGACAGAAATTTGGTGATGATACCTAAACCAGGTAGAATCAAAACACAGAAAAAAAATTATAAATCATTTTCCCTAATGAATATTGATTCAAAAATCTTTAATAAAATATTAGCAAAGGGTTTACAAGAAGGTATCCTCAGGATAATACACCATGACCAAGAAGGATTTATACCAGGAATACAGAGCTGGTTCAATATTAGGAAAACTATTAGCATAATTGACTATATCAATAATCAAATTAACAGAAATCATATAAATGCAGAAAAATCATTTAACAAAATGCAACACCCATTCTTAAAAACATTAGAGAGCATAGGAATAAATGAAATTTTCCTTAAGATGGGCCATAGCATCTATTAAAAACCATCAGCAAAAATCATATGTAATAGGGATAAACTAGAACCATTTTCTATATGATCGGGGATTAAACAAGTTTGCTCACTATCACCATCACAATTCAATATTGTATCAGAAATGTTAGCTTCAGCAATAAGAAAAGAAAAATAAATGGAAGGAATTAGAATAGGTAATGATGAAATCAAATTATCACTCTTTGATAACTGTATGATGGTATACTTAGAGAATCTTTGAAAATCAAATTAAAAAAAATACTAGAAACAATTCACAACTTTAGCATGGTTGCAGGATACAAAATAAATCTACATAAAATAAAGTATTTGAATGAAGAAAAAGTCTTTACATAGTAGAATTGGGTAATTGGAAACTAATGACCCTATGGGACATCAAGAATTAGTCAAACAAAAGCACAAGAATGAAAAAATAGAAGAAAATGTAAAATACCTCATTGGAAAAACAACTGACCTGGAATAGATACAAGATAGAGAATTTAAGAAAAACCATAATCAAAAAAGAGAGTGGACAGAAGTTTTCAAGAAATTATTAGGGGAAATAGCCTGATGTTTTAGAAACAGATGATCAAATGATCACTGAAAGAATCCACCAATCACTTCTTGAAAGAAATCACAAAATGAAAACTCTAAGGAATATTGTAGCCAAATACCAGATCTTTTATGTCAAGGAGAAAATCCTACAGCTATCCCAAAAACAAACAGATTTTTTAAAATAAAGACAACAGCAATTTTTTAATTATATTTTAATCAAGGAGCCATAATCACAGAATTTTTTAGTTTTGATCTTAAAGGAAAAGAGGGATTGGAATGTGACATTTCAGAAAAAGAATAACAAAACAAAATAAAAACAAAAATAAACCAACAAAAACTTCTTGGATTATAACCAAGAATCAATTACCTAGCAAAATTGAGCATAAAATTTTAGGGGGATAGATGGACATTAAAAGAAATAGGGGACTTTCAAACTTTTCTGATGAAAAGACTGCAGCTGAATTGAAAATCTGATTTTTAAATACATGACTCAAGGAAGCATGGAAAGGTAAGAAAGAAAGAAAAAAATGTTATTCAATAAGATTAGACTGTTTAACATCATGACATGGGAAGATGACTCTTATAACTCTCGAGAAATGTATCTTGATTAGGTCAGTTAGAAGCAGAAAACAGAATCCTGCAATATGTTTTTGCAAGAACTCTTTTAAAGCAAATATACATTAAGTGAAAGTAAAAGGTTAGAGCAGAATCTATCGTACTTTTGCTGAAGTAAAAAGTGTAAGGGTACCAATCTAGATCTCACACAAAGGAAAAGCAAAAATAGATTTAATTAGAGATAAGGAAGGAAAGTACATTTTGCTAAAGAGTACCATAGTGAGTGAAGTAAGATAATCAAAGTATTATTTATATAATATATAAATTATACATATATGTATATATAAATTATATATTTAAATAAATAGATATTTGAATTTACCACCAATAAAGATGAAAGAAAAGCAATAATTAGGAGCTATTTTGGCCAAATATATGTCAATAAATATAATAATCTAATAATCTAAGTGAAATGAATGGATACAAGTAGTATACTAAGTGGTATAGCATTCAATTTATTTTTTGCTTTTTGCTGAGGCAATTGGGGTTAAGTGACTGAATAAAGAATTAGAATTCTTATATGAAATAAGTTCACTCAAACTTATATGAGAACCAGGACTAAATTGGAGGTCCGTGAGAATGTGACCATTATGTGAACTTAGTGACTCGGCTCAAGTTAACAGACCTAGATAGTGACTCCAGGAACTAGCCCCTCCTGGAACTGTTTATGCTTGAAGGGACTCCGCTACTCCCTTCTCGCATAACTTTGTTAAAATATGTCTCAAGGACGGTCTGTTTCTTGGTCCAAGCCATAACTTTTCACATGATAAAGTGACTTGTTTTCCCTCTTTGGTCGCTTCCTTGCCACAAGTGCAAGATTCCAACTGCTAGACTAGTTGGCAATGTGCCTTCTTTGTCTCAAGACCTATATGAACTAGCAAGCCTCTGAGCCTCTCCGGAATCTCACCCACGGAGATGACGATCTGCCTGGGACCTTCCCATTCGGGACTCAGAGGCTGTTGAACTGGGATTCCCCAGCCAAGATTTCAAGAGTTGGTGCTCCCCCGAATTGGTGATGTTTTCTTTATCTTTCTCTACTATCCTTATTCTTACACTTATTATACTTGGTTTATTTTGTATTATTTGCTATATTGGATGTTATTGCAAGCAATCTATTCCTTTTATCATATAATTAAAAGTTACTTTCTTTTCTAACTGGTGTACACGAGTGTCATTTACAGGAGCGAATCCGAACCAAAATACATTCACAAAACAGTGACTTGCCCAGGGTCACACAGCTAGGGAATGTTAAGTGTCTGAGGCTAGATTTGAACTCAGGGCCTCCTGATTTCAGGGCTGGTGCTCTATCCACTGCACCACCTAGCTGCCCCAGCAGTCGAATTCTTAGAAAAGTTGAATTACAGGAAGAAATAAACCACAAAACTATTCTAGTATAGCACATGAAGTTTCCCCTCTCAGAACCAGATAGTAAAATAAACAAGAAAGAAGTTAAAGAGGTACATGGAATTTTAGAAAAGGGAGATATGCTATACTATTGGAAAAAATAAAATGGGGATAAAAAAGAATATATTATTTTCTCAGTATTTCAATGCAGCTACACAAACTTGTCTATATATTAGGACATTAAAAACCTCATAATCAAATGCAAAAATTAAGAAATATATGTCTTTCTCAGATATTTTTCTAAATACATGTAAAGATAGTTTTCATCATTCATTTTTGTAAAATTTTGTTTTCCAAATTTTTCTCCTTCCCTTTCTTACTACTTCTTCTTCCCCAAGACAACAAGCTATCTGGTATTTATCATCTTATGCAAGAAAAATTAGCTCCATAGTGAAACGGCCACAAGAAAAAAAAAGCAAGTAAAAAAGGTAAAATATACTCTTCTTTGATCAAAATTTAGTCTCCATAGTTCTCTTTCTGGATATAGATGATATTTTCTTTACAATGTCTATTGAAATTATCTTGGATCATTGCAATGTTGAGAAGAGCTGACTATAATAGATCATTCATAGTTTTGCATAGTCTTACTTTTACTGTGTATTCCTAGTGCTATTCACTTCCCTCAGCATCAGTTCATGTAAGTGTTTTCAGGGTTTTCTGAAATCAGTCTGCTCATCATTTCTCAAAGAACAATTATACTCCATTGCATTCACATACCATAACCTATTCAGCCATTCAGCTGCTCAATTTCCAATTCATTGCCACAACAAAAAGAACTACTATAAACATTTTGCACATGTGGATCCTTTTCCCTCTTTCATGATTTCTTTGGGACATATACCCAGTAGTGACACTGCTGGTTATGCACAATTTTTACAATCCTTTGGATAGAGTTCCAAATTACTCTCCAGATTGGTTGCATCAGTTCACAATTGCAGCAATAGTGCATTAGTGTCCCAGTTTGCTCATATCCCCTTCAACATTTGTCATTGTCTTTTCCTGTCATCTTGGCCAATCTACTGGCCACATGTGTAATGATACCTCAGACTTGTTTGAATTTGCAAGAAATAAAGAAATATTAAATATATCCATATCAAATCATGATAAAAAAACTCCTTGGAATAAAAAGCCATGAAAATATAGAATAAAAACTAATTGGTAACAAAATAATTTAACCCTAATTATTATAGGGGTCAAACAAAAAGTCATAGAAACCTCAATAATTTAATTCGTGAAGACAACTATAATAAGACAGCATCTAAAATTTTGTGGGATAAAGCCAAAGTAGATCTTAGGAAAGATTTCATTTCTCCAAATGCTTACATGAATAAAATAGAAAAATAGGAGATCAATGGATTGGGGATGTAACTAAAAAACCTAGAAAAAACAATAAAAAATCTCCAATTAAATACCAAATTAGAAATTCCTAAAATTAAGAGATTAATAAAATGTTAAGATCATTTAACTAATAAATAAAATGAAAACTGCTTTTATAAAAAAACAGTGAAATATATGAAACTTTAGTTGAAAAAAGATTAAAAAGAGAAAAAAGAAAACCAAATTACCAGTATCAAAAATTAAAATGGTGAAATCATCACCAATGAAGTAGAAATTAAAGTAGTGATGAGGATATATTTTGCCCAAATGTATGGCAATAAATCTAACAATCTAAGTGAAGTGAATGTTTAGGAAAATGTAAATTTCCTAGATTAAAAGAAACAGGAATAAAATATTTAAACAACCTCGTTAAAAAAAAAAAAAAAACGAATTTGAAGGCATCAATGAACTCCCTAAGGGGAAAAATCTCTAGATCAGATGGATTTCTAAATGAATCTTACCAAAAATTTAAAGAACTATTTAATGCCAATATCATCTAAAATATTTGGGAAAATAGACAAAGGAGTGATGCCAAATTCCTTTTATGATTATGATACCTATACTTGAAAGGACGCAAATAGAGAAAGAAAATTATATACCTATTTCCCAAAAGAATATGAATGCACAAATTTATATAAAAATTAGCAAAAAGATTTCAGCAATTTATCACAAGGGTAATATATTATGATCAAGGGCAATTTATACCAACAATAGAAAAACTGTCAGCATTTATGGGATAACAATATCACTGTATCAGTAACAAAAGTAACATAAAATATGTGATTATTTCAATAGATACAGAAAAAGTTTTTAACAAATTGTCTCACCAATTATTATTAAAAACACTAAAGAACATAGGAATAAATGGAGTTTTCATTAAAATAATAACTAGCATCTATCTAGAGCCATCAGCAAGCATTATCTGCAATAAAGATAATCTGGAAACATTCCCAGTAACATCAGGGGTGAGAAAAGGATGACCATCATCTCCACTATTGTTCAATATTGTACCAGAAATTTTAGCTTTAGCAATAAAAGAAGAAAAAGAAAATAAAGATATTAGAATAGGCACCAAAGAAATGTTATCACTCTTTGCATATGATATGAGAATCGACTTAGAGAATCCTAAAGCATCAACTAAAAACTACCTTAAATACTTACTAATTTAGCAAAGTTGCAGGAGATAAAATAAATCCATATAAATCACCAACATTTCTGTACACTACCAACAAAGACAAACAGGAAGAAATAGAAATAGAAATTCCAGTTAAAGTAACTGAGGACAATATAAAATATGGGATGCAAAGACAAAGTCAGGTACTATATGAACACAATTACAAAAACTTTTCACACATATAAAGTTAGATATAAACAATTGGAAAATATCAACTACTCATGAATAGCTCATGACAATAAAATAAAAATACTGATTCTACCTAAATTATCCTACTTATTCAGTGCCATATCATTCAAATTACCAAAACTTATTTTGTAGAACTAGAAAAATAACAGAATCCATCTGTATGAGGAAAAGGTCAAGAATATCAAGAGAATCAATGAAAAACTGCAAAGCAATGTGGCCTCATTGTACCAGATCTAAAACTTTTTTTTTATAAAGTAGCACTCATTAAAACAATTTGCTACTTGCCAAGAAATAGAGTGGTGAATCAGTGAAATAGGTTAAGAAGACAAATCATGGTAGAAATTGACTATAGTAATCTAGTGTTTGGTAAAACCAAAGACTCAAATTATGAATACAAGCTCACTATTTGACAAAAACTACTGGGAAAACTGGAAAATAGCATGGCAGAAACTATGCAAAGACCAACACCTCATACTCCCTCAAGATAAGGTTAAAACATTTACTTAATTTATACATAAAAAGTAACACCATAATCAAATTAAGAGAGCAAGGAATAGTTTACTTTTCTGATCTGTGGGGGGGAAAGACTTTTTGAACAAAAAGAAAAAAATAATAAATGCAAAACAGATAATTTTTATTATGGGAAATAAGAAAGTTTCATCACATACAAAACTAATACAAGTAATATTAGAAAGGAAGCTGGAAAGCTGGAAAACCATTGATAGCCAAAGTTGTTGATAAAGGCCTCATTTTTAAAACATATAGAACACTGATTCAAATTCATAAGAATACACTTCATTATGCCATTGACAAATGCTAAGGGATATTAACAGGCAAATTTCAGAATTTTAAGAAATTAAATTTATCTTGTCATGTGAAAAAATGCTCTACCTCACTATTGATTAGAGAACTGTAAATTAAAACAACTCTAGGATATCATCTCACATCTATCAGATTGGCCAAAATGACAGGAAAAAAAATGGATAAATGTTGAAGAATTTGTGGGGAAAGTTGCATTGTTGATGAAGTTGAGAAATGATACAACCATTCTGGAGAACAATTTGGAATTCTGACAAACAAGCTATAAAAACTGTGCATATCCTTGAATCCAGAAATACCACATACAGATCTATATTCTTTTTTTTAAAGCTTTTTATTTGTATAACATGTATATGGGTAGTTTCCCAACATTGATCTTTACAAAGCTTTCCATTACAAATTTTACCCCCAGTCCCCTCCCCTCCTCTAGATGGCAGGAAGTCCACTACATGTTAATAATGTTGAAATGCTTGAGAAGTTATGCAAGAAAAATCCTATCTACAAGAAAAAAAAAAAAAGAATCAGAGAAAGGCAACACCATGCAAGCAAATGTCAATAGAGATCATGAAAATGTTACGCTGTGGTCCATATTTCATATCCCTCTCTCTAGGTGTATATGGTTTTCTTCAGTGAACAATTGGAACTGGTTTGATACAATTCTTTGTTGCAGAGAGCCATGTCCATCAGAATTGATCATCATGTAATACTGTTGTTGCTGTGTATGATGATCTCCTGGTTCTGCTCGTTTCACTCAGCATCAGTTCATGCAAGTCCCTCCAGGCCTCTCTGAAATCGTCCTGCTGGTCATTTCTTACAGAGCAATAATATTCCATAACATTCATATACCATAATTTATTCAGCCACTCTCCAGTTGATGGGCATCCCTTCAGTTTCCAGTTTCTAGCCACTACAAAAAGGGCTGCCACAAACATTCTTGCACATGTGGGGCCCTTTCCCTCCTCTAAGATCTCTTTGGGATATAGGCCCAGTAGAAACACTGCTGGGTCAAAGGCTATGCACAGTTTGACAACTTTTTGAGCATAGCTCCAAATTGCTCTCCAGAATGGTTGGATCCGTTCACAGTTCCACCAACAATGTATTAGTGTCCCAGTTTTCCCACATCCCCTCCAACATTCATCGTTATCTTTTTCTGTCATTTTAGCCAATCTGACAGGTGTGTAGTGGTACCTCAGAGTTGTCTTAATTTGCATTTCTCTGATCAATA